>BPLR01019160.1:0-41653 GCA_021605095.1 Caerostris extrusa | reverse complement strand
AAATAGGGATGCTGTGCCATTCGTGACAGTATTTAGAGCTTGATTTTGTTTGTGAGCCTCAGAGGGTGCATTGCCATGTGATTATAGAAGGCTTCGCTCTTTGCTTCATAAGACAACTCACTTTTGAAATATAGCTATCTCTGCCATTCGCTCAGTTTACTGCAATCGGCAGATACAACTATATTTCAAAAATGAAGTTATCTCTTATAAACAAGTAATAACCCTAATCATATTTATGTATGCAGCATCTATCTGGAGCCTCACAAAATACACAAATAAAAGAAAAGAATCAAAGCCTCTAAATATAATCTGAAGAATAATTTTTAAAACGCATCCTGGTTTATCGAAAACGGTATTAATCATACGGCATATTCTCAATGTAAAATTCGAAAAACACACATTGCAAAATACCCAGAAAATTGTTCACAAGCCCCATTTATCTTATAAATCCATTTTATTGCTCAAGCTCCTTTGCTTTTAACAATAGAAAACACAAATAATAACCGTACTTAACTGCAAAATTGGACATCTATTTATCTGTTTTCCACATAAATAATTATACAGCATACATACGTTTGCTTTTTACTTCCAATTCATACAATATTATCTCTTAACTTCTTCTCTGTCAATTCATTGAATAATGCCTATCTAAAATTTTTTCTCCAAATTGCTTTTGTTACTCCTAACCTAATTTATCTCCATTTTGTCCGCAATGTAAAGCTGAACAAAAGTGCTGAGTACTACCATTCCAATGTCAGCATTTAATTTTCTAACGAGAGTTTTTTTTACAGCATTGTTTATATAATAGGGCATTGAGGAAATATTGTGCAAAATATTGTAGTTCTAGCATGAATGGATGTTAGCCCATTTCAGTATTATTGTGTGAAAATATTTGGATGCTACATTTAATAAACGAAGGATTAGCCAGGTCAAAATCATCCAGTGGCCACCACGATTGCCTGATTTATTCTTATGTGGATAAGAGAAGTTCTCATTATGATGATGCAGTTTAATGAGTTGATGACATCATCACTCGAATATTCTTTGAAGTTGTATATGTACCAGAAATACCTAGAATTTTTAATCATTATCGATTTCTATTTATACCATTCATATGGTTTGCTAATTATTCAACTGGCACTACCAAACTTGAATTACTGTTTGTGAACACTATTTTTTATTAATTTCTACGAAACTCACATTATAAAAGCATTTATCAATACTGATAGAATCATTCCATTTATGTTTCCTATGCATGTTTGCTTATATTGCTTCAATTACATGAACCTGTATTTACCTATACAAAAACATTGCTGATACGTTTTTGTAGCATCAAAATACTTCTGTATTTCAATTAATACAAAACATACTTTTGTTTCTTATCCCAACTTGCTCGATAACAACATCTAGACCAAGTCCACGAACTTGTTTGTTCTCATGAAAGAAAAGGAAGGGGCAGTTTCTGTCGTCATGGAGCATCCGTAATAGAAGACTGACTTGGCTATGTGACACTGAAGAAGGAGGGCTGTGCCTTCCAGGATGACTTTTAGTACTTGACTTTTTTTACCCTGCATTTGCGTATCGTATGGGAGAAAACTCGGAAAACTCTATCAGATTGTCCGACTCACGAGGCAAGCTACTGAACATCACAAACGCCAACCTGTCTTCTTACTTTTTGCAACAGTGTGCCAGCGGAGCCGGCAGATGGAACCTCCGCCCCCAATGCATCATCTACGCCGTTGCCACTGAGACACGAATCGAGCAAACATATTTTTTTAATTATTATATCCTTTTAAATTATGTGCTGATCATTAATTTTAAAATATTTGATATAAAATTTGCATATCGTCATTAAATGACATCAAAGCAAACATAATTTATTTTCGATGCTTTACTGAGTATTCTAATTGTCTTTTGAACAAAATTCCCAGTTACTCATCAATTTTCTTTTTCGTAATCAATTGAAAGGGAAAATCATAATTTTTATAATTATCTCAAACTAGAAATCAGATCAAATTCGTATTTCTTTTCGTGAGATAAAGGTCTTTTAAGTCAATAACTAATGGGAAATTAAGTTGAATTTCGGATCAGAAAATCTGAATAATAAATGACTGATAAGGAAAATGTAATGATTGCTCATTAGAAACTTAATTTCCTTTGGGAGAAGATCATATACCAAATTTCTTTATTTGCAATTAAGGAAAAAGATTAAAAGAGATATTTTTGTATAAATGACTCTAAATTACTGAATTATTCCCATAAATTATTCTAGGAACTTTAGTAAATAAAATCGCAATTTATTTGTTCATATTTTTAACATGTATTTTCTTTAAATTATTTTAATTAATGATATTAAAATAAAAGTGAAATTTAGAAATGTGACTAAATCAAAAATTTCTATGTTATAATTATGCAATAATAAGCTAACATATAATTAAGTTAAATATATAGTATTATAAATAAATATGTGTTAGTATTTTCAGTTCAGTAATGATTAAGTTTGAACTTAATTTTTACACTAAATATTGATATAAATATTTGTAATAAATTTTACATTTAAATATACAATGGAAAAATATTTTTATTAGTTTTTAATCACATTCAATAAAATTTCATGAATTATTTTTCCATAGTTATGGAATTCTTTCAAATAATTGATTTTGAATAATCATGTAAGAATTAACATTTCTTAAAATATTCATTCCCCCAATCCTTTTAAAATATTCGATCCTTTTATATTACGCATCGATCATAAAAAGTTTAAATAACATATTTGATATAAAAAATTAAAATGAATAAATTGGATCATTAAATACATCAAAGCAAGCTAATTTATTTTAGATTCTTTGTTGCGTAATCTAATTGAAATTGCAAACAAATTCACAATTACTGATATATATTCGAATTCGTAATTAATTGAAATGAAAAATTATAATTTTATAATTATCTCAAACTAGAAATCGTATCAAATTCATACTTTTTTCATCAGGCAACTGTCTTTTTTGTCAATAACTAACGTGGAAATTAAGTTGATTTTCGTATCAGAAAATTGGAATAATAAATGACTGACAAGGAAAATGTAATGATTGCTCATTAGAAAATTTCCTTTGGGAGAAGTTCCTATACCAAACATGTTTTTTGTAATTAAGGAAAAAATTAAAGACGATATTTTTGTATAAATGACCCTAAATTACAGAATTATTCCGAAATTATTCTGGAAATTTCAGTAAATAAATTCAAAATTTATTTGTTGCTACTTTTTTATATGTATTTTCATTAGGTTATTTAATTAATGATATTAAAATAAATTAAAATTTAGCTTATGACTAAATCAAAGTATTTCTAAATTAAAATTATGCAATAATAAACTATTAGTATTAGTATTTTCAGTTCAGCAATACATTATGTTTTAACTTCATTTTATACACTAAATAGTGATATAAATTGTAGTAATATACTTGTACATTTAAAATTACGATGGTTGAATATTTTTATTAGTTTTTATTCATCAAATCGAGTGAGTAAATCATTAAGTTGAATCTAATCATTTGAATAACTCAAAAAATGTCCGGATTTTAATTATGCCATAATAGACTATTTGTACTAATATTTTCAGTTCAGCAATGCATTAAGTTTTAACTATATTTTATTAACTAAATAGTGATATAAATTTATGTAATAAACTAGTACATTTAAATTTACAATGGAATTTTATTTTTTTATTAGGTTTTTAATCATCTCCTATAACAATTTAGGGATTATTTTTCCAGAGTTCAGGAAATTTTTCAAATAACCATTTACTAATTTCGAATAACAAATATGAAAACTATTTTTCAACCATATTGAGGTGAAAACGATATTTCAGTTTTCATACTTATAATTAATAGAATGGGAATAAGAATTTCTTATAAAGGAACACATAGGAATGAATTATTGCTTTGTATATTTTAGGTAAACCAGTAGTTTTCATATCTATTTAATGTATGAATCAATGAAAGAAAAATTATGGCTTAAAATTTACTTTAATATTTCTATTAGCTAATTTGCTAAAAATTCAATGAAGCAATATCTAAACAATAGAATTGCTGTTACTTAATATTTTTCATTCATTATTTTACATCGACTGTTATCTTTAACAAATAAGAAATGTTTGTGTTAAAAATATTTGCGCTTAGAATTATGATCTGGTAATTTTAATTTAAAATAAAAATTCTGTTTTATCAATATTTTTGAAAATATCTATTAACAGATTCCTTATAATCAGAAGTACATTTTTGCTGTTGGTATATCTCCCTTAAATGTAGGTTAAAAACGTAACATTTTGTTAATACAGTAGCTATATATATACAGATTTGTTGTCCCAGCAACTACTACAAAATTAAATTATAGATTGAACCGCTGTTTAGTTTAATATTCTTGATAAAAAAAATTTTAATAAGAAACACAGTACGTAAGAAAAGATATAGAAAAATTAACACTATACAATAATAGTGAAAAAACAATTTGTGGCAAGCTACTATAAAGGAAAGAAAAAAATACACGAGCCTATCCTACTGTTTAATAAAGTTGAGCACGTACCATCCTATGGATGAATACGTTCTAAAAGTTGACCCGTACACATAATCATTCTTCGGATGTTTTAAAATTTCGTACGGAATTATTGCACGAATTTATGAGTTCTACACTGTATTGAAAAGAATCTGTAGTTACGACCAACACAGGCAAAAATTCGGACAATGTGTCGCGCTACTTGGTGGTAAAAATCAACAAACGCGAAATACACACGAAAAAAATTCGAAAGTTTGGTTTGGTTTGTCGCTTTACGGTCATCTAAAATTCGAAAGAGAAATGCTCTCATGGTACCGAATTATAGAAAGTGTCGAACCATCGAATGCTAGATTAAAGAGCCTTTATTGTTTATATGTATATATGGTTGTTTTTGTTGTATAACCGTGAATTCGCGTTCCATTTATCTATATATCGGACAGTTCACCGATGTATGGGTGGGGAAGATATTTCCTTCATCACAGGGATCGCAGCCACTGATTTGTGTATCGTACAGGAGAAAGTCGGAAAATACATAACATGTCACCATACGCTTACACGTTGTCATAATTACCAGAGTCTTGAAACACTTCTTCTCTCAGAAAGCATTAATTGTCACTAGCTGATTTGAGCCTCCTCTTGGCACATTAGCACTGCCCAATTAGTAAAAACTTAAAAACTCAAGACATATAAATAATTGAATTTTCAATATTTGCTTAACAATTTTATTTATGTGAGTTTTCAAATAATTAAAAAAGACCCAGATACACTATTACATTAATGATTCCGATGTGCAAAAATGTCAATAATATGCTATCTGCCTAATCATAACTACATGATTACAAAGAGAAATACAAAGGCTTACTAAATCTTTTATAGTTAATTTAAAGAAAATGTTCGTGAAGATAATTTTTAACCCTATAAACAGCAGCTTCTTATTTTTAAATTATTAATTGAGGGGCATTTTTATCATTTTTATCTATTTTTATCTGTTGATTTAATATTGTTTTTAATAACATTGAGTTATTTCTGCATAACTAATACGAATCAAGCTAAGATAGCAAAAATAAAAATTTAAATGAATGCATTATTTTTTTTTTTCTTTTCAACTTTCTACAACTCTATAATATATCCAGTGTAACTTAAACCGAAATCTAGCACTTTAATTCTCCATTATTCTCACGAAAGCACCAGAAATCAGAGAGTGAGACAGAACTATTCAACAATCTGTCTTCATTCCTCCTCCCCAGAGATCCCGAGTCGAGGAATGCCCGCACATCCAAACAGAAATCCTCTGATTGTCTTCTGAGTGAGTTGAAGAATGGCGACACGGTTCGGTACCGCAACTCGCCCTCTGGTACAAGACCCAACATTAATTAGAAATCTCTATGATGGATCACAGCTCATGAAGGACCCTCTGCCCAAATGACTCGGCAGTTAATTTACCTACCAGCTCATATCATTTCTCTGCGCATACCTTTAACCTAGACTTTTTTTTTAGGGGGAAAGACCTTGTCGTGGTTTGTTGATGATTATTAGCATTAGTAAATAAGTGTTGATCAGAATAATTTATTTTGCATATTTCTAAGCTTTCACTCAAGTAATATTCCTATTCGCTAACTAAATTTTTTATGATAAGAATATTAATTTAAGATTGTTATTTTCCCAGAAATTGGTTTTGATACTGATGTATGTATAAAACTATCATTAAAAGATAATGAATATATGCAACTATTATATATAAATATATATAAACTATCATAAAAAATGAATTATTTATATTAAACCATCTAAGATTTATCAAAAATATTTTGAAATAACAATTATGATTCTTCAGTTCTTTTTCATCCTTTTGTTATTTAGAAATTACGAATAAAGGATTAAAGGATTATTTTTTCCCAATACATTTACTAATATTTTTGAGATTTGGTGAGAAAAAAAGTATTACTTGTTTTACATAAATATTGTACCCGGTGCTAATCAGCTGTTAAATAACTAGATTTATTAATAATGTATAGACATTGGCTAAAACGATCTCAATAATTATTTTTTGAAACAAAAAAAAAATGTAAATGAAAAGAAAATCAATTACCATAAATCTCTAGCATTTCGAGCAATTTATATACGTATAATAAGCCTGTAAATAGGCAAACAAAAAATAATTTTGGAAATAATTTTTCCCGAGACATTTATTGTGCAGAAACAAAGAAAAGTATGTTGTTCTTTATGTAAAACATTTTGCATAAAGCAAGGTACAGAAAGATAATTATTTATTTTGTTAAAATATTGAGATAATATCAATTTTTTAATTCTTTTTTTGCTTTTTTATATAATAATTACAGCTCCTTAGAAAACTTAATATATATAAAACTGGTGGGCTGAAAAGTGCGTAGGCTGACACATAGATGGCGCTACTTGTATTAAATCTGCATAATTTTTAGTTAGCTCTAACCTTCAAAAGACATGTATAAATTTACCAGCTGCTTCACTATTAGTATGTGAGTTATAGTATTTTAGTAAAGCAACTTTTGTTATTTTTGAAAAAATGGATAAAAAGGAATTTCTGTGTGTTAATAAAGCTTTGCTTTTTGGAGAAAAAAAAATACTATTAAAGCCAAGGCTTGGCTTGATAAACACTATTCGGACTTTGCACCAGGAAAATCAACTGTAGAGAAGTGGTTTGCTAAATTTAAACAAGGCGAAATCAGCACCAAGGACGATGCACGCAGTGGACACCGCAAAGAGGCTGTTACCGACGAAAACATAAAAAGTCCCCAAAATAATTTCTGATAAGCGTAAAGTGAAGTTGATTGAGATTGAGACCCTAAAGATATCAAAGGAACGTGTTGGACATATCGTGAATGAATATTTGGATATGCGAAAGCTCTGTTCTAAGTGGGTGCCGCGAGCTCACAATCGACCAATAACAACAATGAATTGATGATTCTAAGCAGTGTTTGAGCTGTTCAATTGTAATAAACCCGAATCTTTGCGCCGATATGTGACAATGGATGAAACATGGCTCCATCATTTTCACACCGGAGTCCAATCGACAGTGAGCCGAGTGGACTGCACGTGATGAACACTAAAAATGCTATAACTTCATTAAAAGTGCTACAACTCACATACTAATAGTGCAACAACTGACAAATTTATACACGTGTTTTGAACGTTAGGGTCTAACTAAAAATCATATGGATTTAATACTAGTAGCGCCATCTATGTGTCAGCCTAGGAACATTTCAACCCACATGTTATATATTAATTACTTTGATCCGAAGATCAGTGAATTATATCATTAATTTATTTTAAAAGTTTTATCAAATTCATAAAAAATATTTAACAAATATTGCAATAAAAATATAATGTTAAATTATTTTCTCGCTCTATTTATTCCTTTGCAATGAATGAAAAATAGAACGAGCAATAATAAAATAGAAACTGTTATTTTTACTGTAATTTGAAAAATAAAATGAATATTTTATATATATAACTATCATATATATATATATATATAAACTATCATAAATAAATAAATCATTTTTTTAAAAAAATTTTGAAATAATATTTATGATTTTTCCGTTTTTTTCATCTTTCCCAAGCCTTTTATTGTACAGAAAGTTTTAAAAACAACTTTTATATAAAGAAAGGTACAGAAAGATAAATATTGATTTTGTTGAAATATTGAGATAATTTCAGTTATATAATATATTTATTTACTGCTTTATATAATAATTATGGCTTCTTAGAAAATTTAAGCACTCAATAGTTTAAATAGCACTTAAGAATATTTTTAAAGATAAATATGGAAAGAAATAAACATGCACCAATAAGCAAACACGATTAAATTCCTATTTTTATTTATCATTGAATAATATATGTTGTTAAGTAATACATATTTAAATCATATCAGAAACGGATATTAAATACATTAAATGAACTTTTAAACTAACGTAAATTTAGAGTAAATACATATAAATTTATGTATATTATACATATTATGAATATTTGAATCATATCAGATTTTGAAATTTAATGAATTTACTAGAACTTTTAACTAGATGAAAATTTATTTAAAATAAATATGTAAGCGTAACTGAAATATTTGAATTAGTTTGTTATATGTTCTTTTTATTTTAATTTACCAAAGGCTGCAGTTGTATTAAAAACTGAGAAAAATGTGCTACCTCGTTAAATTTAACCAACTTTATTTTTTAAAAACACCTTGGCTGTTAAGCATAGAATAATTATGCTAAATAGAGATACTTAAAAAATTAGCTAAGCATTTTTAAAATATAATTTATTTTAAAATGTTCTTCATTTAAAGAATTTTGAAAAAAAGGAAATTTTCAAAAGCATTATACAACAATTAACTACAATTCTCGTTCGCAAAGTAATTCGGCTAATTAAAATCAAGCTGCTATTTTAAAGAAACAAATGAACAATCCTAAAAAATAATGTTCTTTAAAAAAGAGTATGTATTTCTTAATGTTTAATGTAATAAAATAAGTATATTTCATTTAGCAGTTATAAAGGAACAAAACAAAGTGAAAATTATTAATTGAAATAATTTCTGAATTAGAAATATCAATTATTAATGTAGGATTTCGATTTTTACAATGCAGAAAGTGTATTTTAACCAAATAATTGCGAAAAATAATAAATAATTTGTCAGGAATTATAAATTTACTTTATTTGAAATATTTAATTTGATGAAAGTATTATATATAATTTAAATAACTATTCATTATTTAATAGATTTTCGAATACGGGGATAAATGAGTTAATCGGGACCTATGCGTCTAGACATACTAGACATAGTAATTCATTACGGTTAAACGTAAAGTAACTAGGAAAATATACGAATAAAATCATTTTGTTCATCAGAAATTTTGCGAAAAATTCTTCCTCTGTTAAGCATAGAATAATTATGCTAAATAGAGATACCCTAAAAATATAAGATTATGTATATTTATATTTTGAAAAGATTTTATGAAACTATACGAATAAATTTTGAAAAAAAAGTAATTTTACAAGGACTACACAGCAATCAACTTCTACGCTTGTTTTCAAAGTAATTTATTCGCCAAATTCAAATCAGGCAGCCGTTTTAAAGAAACAAATAAATAATCTTAAAACTATTTAAGGATTTTTAAGGCTACTACTGGAAAGTAAGTATATTGCATTTAGCCGTTATAAAAAGGAACAAAATAATGTGAAAATTATTAATTGAAATAATTTCTGAACTAGAAATATTCATTATTAATATACGATTACAATTTTTACAGTAAGTGAATTTCTTCCAAATACTATGAATTATAAACTTACGTTATTTGAAATTCTTAATTTAATGAAAGATCTTATAAATCAAATAGTTGTTAATTACATGATAGATTTTCGAATGTTTGAGTTAAATGAGTTAATTGGTAACTCTACGTCTAGACTGAATAATTTATTATGGTAAAATGTATAGTAAGTAGGAAAATATACCAATAAATCATTTTATTCATTAGAATTTTTACGATAAAAATTTTTTTCAGTTAATTAATATTATTTTCTTGGGATATGAATTTAAAAATAAAAACTTATGAAATACAACAGTGAATTAATTCATATACGATATACTAATAGTTAAATAGTAACTAGTAATATTAGTAATAGTTAAATGGTAACTATGAAACTATACGAATAAATCCTTTTTATTCATTAGAATCTTTGAAAAAAATAGTTTTTTTTCAGATTTTTAATATTATTTTCTTCTGATATGAATTTACAAATAATATTAATGGTACATTACCTGTAGTACTAATATGAATTACTGCTTGTGAACACTATTTTTATCATTTTCTATGAACATCACTGCATAGAAGTACTTATCAATACTGATAGAATCATTCCATTTATGTTTCCTTTAATGCATATTTTTAACATTTTACTTCAATCACTTGAGCCTGTACTTGTTTATACAAAAACGTTGTTGAAACGTTTATTAAAGTTTACATGATTATTCAAAATGAATGATTTTGAATAATCATTAAGCATTAATCATTCAGTAATCATTCCCCCCAATCATTTTAAATTATTCGATCCTTTTTGAATTACATATCGACCATAAAAAGTTTGGAAAACATATTTAATATCAAAAATTATAACGCATAAATTGAATCATTAAATACATCAAAACACACTTCACTTATTTTATTTAGATTATTTGAGGAGTGATCTAATTGCGTTTTCATAATTATACATATATATTAGTATTCGTAATCAATTGAAATGGAAAATTATAATTTTATAACTATCTCAAACTAGAAATCAGATCAAATTCTATCTCTTTTCATCAGAGAAAACTCTTTTATGTCAATAACTAACGTGGAAATTAAGTTGATTTTCGGATCAGAATAATAAATGACTGATAACGAAAATGAAATCATTGCTCATTAGAAACTTAATTTCCTTTTGGGAGAAGATCTTATACCAAAATTTTTTTATTTGTTATTAAGGAAAGAGATTAAATGAGATATTTTTGTATAAATGACTCTAAATTGCAGAATTATCCTGGAAATTATTCTGGGAACTTCAGTAAATAAATTCAAAACTTATTTATTGCTATTTTTTAAATGTATTTTCATTAATTAGTCGTGTCACAATAAGTTGAAATTTAGAATTTGAGTAAATCAAATATTTTCTTGATTATAATTATGCAATAATAAACTAACCATTAGTGTTAGCATTTTCAGTTCAGCAGTGCATTAAGTTGGATGCTACATATATTATACAATTGGGATTATTATTATACAATTACTTACTTTTACAATTACTACTATTACAATTACTACTATACAATTTGATGCTACATATAGTAATAGATGGATTAGCCAGGTCAAAATCATCCAGTGGCCACCACGATTGCCTGATTTATTATTCCTTATGTGGATAAGAGAGGTTCTCATTATGATGATGCAGTTTAATGAGTTGATGACATCATCACTCGAATATTCTTTGAAGTTGTATATGTACTAGAAATACCTAGAATTTTTAATCATTATCGATTTCTATTTATACCATTCATATGGTTTGCTAATTATTCTACTGGCACTACCTAACTTGAATTACTGTTTTGTGAACACTATTTTTATCAATTTCTAAGAAACTCACTGTGTAAAAGCATTTATCAATACTGATAGAATCATTCCATTTATGTTTCCTTCCATGCATGTTGCTTACATATTGCTTCAATTACATGAACCTGTATTTACCTATACAAAAACATTGCTGATACGTTTTTGTAGCATCAAAATCCTTCTGTATTTCAATTAATACAAAACATACTTTTGTTTCTTATCCCACTTGCTCGATAACAAATATCTAGACCAAGTCCACGAACTTGTTTGTTCTCATGAAAGAAAGGAAGGGGCAGTTTCTGTCGTGATGGAGCATCCGTAATTAGAAGTCTGACTTGGCTATGTGACACTGAAGAAGGAGGGCTGTGCCTTCCAGGATGACTTTTTTAGTACTGACTTTTTCTTTACCCTGCATTTGCGTATCGTATGGGAGAAACTCGAAAACTCCTATCAGATTGTCCGACTCACGAGGCAAGCTACTGAACATCACAAACGCCAACCTGTCTTCTTACTTTTTGCAACAGTGTGCACAACAAAGGAGCCGGCAGATGGAACCTCCACCGCCCTAATGCTCATCATCTACGCACGTTGCCACTGAGACACGAATCGAGCAAACATATTTTTTAATTATTATATCCTTTTTAAATTATGTGCTGATCATTAAAAAAAGTTTTAATAGCATATTTGATATAAAAAAATTTGCATAAATTGCGTCATTAAATACATCAAAGCAAACATAATTTATTTTCGATGCTTTACTGAGTATTCTAATTGTCTTTTGAACAAAAATTCCCAGTTACTCATCAATTTTCTTTTCGTAATCAATTGAAAGGGAAAATCATAATTTTATAATTATCTCAAACTAGAAATCAGATCAAATTAATATTTCTTTTCATCAGATAAAGGTCTTTTAAGTCAATAACTAATGTGGAAATTAAGTTGAATTTCGGATCAGAAAACCGAATAATAAATGACTGATAAAAAATGTAATGATTGCTCATTAGAAACTTAATTTCCTTTGGGAGAAGATCATATACCAAATTTTTTATTTGCAATTAAGGAAAAAGATTAAAAGAGATATTTTTGTATAAATGACTCTAAATTACTGAATTATCCAGAAATTATTCTAGGAACTTTAGTAAATAAAATCGCAATTTATTTGTTCATATTTTAACATGTATTTTCTTTAAATTATTTTAATTAATGATGTTAAAATAAAGTGAAATTTAGAATGCGACTAAATCAAAAAATTTCTATGTTATAATTATGCAATAATAAACTAACATGTAATTAAGTTAAATATATAGTATTATAAATAAATATAATAGTGTTAGTATTTTCAGTTCAGTAATGCATTAAGTTTGAACTTCATTTTATAAACTAAATAGTAATATAAATTGTTGTAATAAACTTGTACATTTAAATTTACGATGGCAGAATATTTTGTATTAGTTTACATTCATCTAATCGAGTGAGTAAATCATTAAGTTGAATCTAATCATTTGAATAAATAAAAAAATTTCCGTATTTTAATTATGCCATAATAGACTATTTGTACTGATATTTTCAGTTCAGCAATGCATTAAGTTTTAACTATATTTTATTAACTAAATAGTGATATAAATTTATATAATAAACTAGTAACTTTAAATTTACAATGGAATTTTATTTTTTTATTAGGTTTTTAATCATCTCCTATAACAATTTAGGGATTATTTTTCCAGAGTTAAGGAAATTTTTCAAATAACCATTTACTAATTTCGAATAATAAATATGAAAACTATTTTTCAACCATATTGAGATGAAAACGATATTGCAGTTTTCATACTTATAATTAATAGAATGGGAATAAGATTTTCTTATAAAGGAACACATAGAACTAATTATTGTTTGCCTATTTTAGGCAAATCAATAGTTTTCAGATATCTATTTAATGTATGAATCAACAAAAGTTAAAATTATGACTTAAAATTTACGTTAATATTTCTGTTGGCTAATTTGCTTAAAATTAAATGAAGCGTTATCTAAACAATAGAATTGATGTTACTTAATATTTTTCATTCATTATTGTACACCGACTGTTGAAAAATTTTATATAATCTTTAAAGTCTTATGATATTTAAAATCTTATATATTTCAGTGTATGAATGATTATTAGTATCACTTAGCATAAAAATTCTGATTTATAATTATTGTTATTTTTTGCTAAAATAAATTTATTTTGTAATACTTCAAGAATGTAATACAATATCATCAATAAACTACTACAATTCCATATGCATACACAAATTATATTATTATTAATCTTATTTCTTTCAACAATCGCAGTTTAAAAATATATTAAATTGAAATAAAATTTATTGAAATGTTTGTGTTAAAAACATTTTGCACTTAGAATTATGATCTGGTAATTTTAATTTAAAATAAAGATTTTTCCGAAATGATCTTTCAATATTTTTTAAAATTTCTATAAAGAGATTAATTATAATTATAGATACATCTTTAGTACTGGCATATCTCCCTTAAATATACGTTACAAAATAGTAGCCGTAACATTTTGTTAATATATTGTAGGTACACGAGCATCTTTAAAACGCTACTTTCAACCAAAATATCGATTTTTCGCTTTTTACATTTTTGAAAGGCTTGTATTTTGTGCTTTCTAAATGTCTTAACAGTTTGTTTCTATCTTTTTTTTTTTAGAACTAAAGGTTTTGTTAGTTTAAATTTCTCTTGGAAACGAGTTTTGAACCGGAAGTGATTTTCGTAACCGGAAAGGATAGTTTCAATATGTTTATCTTCAATATTTCCTCAATATTGACCGTAAAACGTATTCTAATATAATAAAAAAAAAAAAACATTAAATTATGTTTTCATAACTTAAAAAAGTTAAAATTGTTGGTATCACTTGATCTAATAAAGAATCTGGCTAAAAGTTTTTATTTAAAAGTTTGTTTATATTTGCTGTTGTATGTTATTATCGAAATCCATAGAATAATTGTCTTTTCGATTTGTTAGGTAATATCTTTCATCCTAACAATAATCAAAACATCTTTTTGAAGGAGAAAAGGCAAATTTAAAAAGGTTTTAATTTTATTTAAATAAAATATATTGAATGAAATACTGCTGTTTGTGAATCAAAACTGTTGTTAATTATTAATTAGTGCATTTACTAAATTTACTAATACTAAATTAATAATTAGTGCATTTTTAATCTACAATTTTTTTAACTTGTATTTTTTAATTGTTTTGATTTTAAATGACATGAAAATGCAAGTTTATCTGCATAACTAATACGAATCAAGTTTTTAAGATTACAAAAATAAATTTTAAATTATTACATAATTTTTTTAATCTCCTTTAACTTCTGGCAACCTCCATAATAAATCCAGTGTAACTTAAACCAAAATGCAGCAATTTAACTCTCTATTACTCTCACGAAGTACAAGAAATCAGAGAGTGAGACAAAACTATTCAACATTCCGTCTTCATTCTTCCTCCCCAGAGACACCGAGTGGAGGAATGTCCGCACATCCAAACAGAAGTCCACCGAATGTCTTCTGAGTGAGTTGAAGAATGGCGACACGGTTCGGTACCGCAACTCGCCCCCTGGTACAAGACCCAACATTAATTAGAAATCTCTATGATGGATCACAGCTCATGAGAGACCCCTTGCCCAAATGACTCAGCAATTAATTTACCTACCAACTCTCATATCATTTCCCGGTGCATACCTTCAACCTGGACATTTTTTGTGGGGAAATCTTTGTCTTGGATTTGTTTGATGATTATTACCATTTGTAAATAAGTATTGATCAGAATAATTTATGTTGCATATTTCTAAGCTTATATAATCTAAATTTTTACGATAAGAATATTAATTCCACAGTGTTATTTTCCCAGAAATTTGTTTCAATACTGATTTATATTTAAACTTTTAAAAAAATATTTTGTGATAAAAAATTATGTTTCCCTCAAATCATTTTTCAGGAGACTTTAATAATATGTGAAATAAAAATAAAGTAATCTGTATTAATAATTGTTTGGAATAATATTTCAGTCAATCAGATCCTCAATTTAATTTAAAAATGTTATCAAATTCATAAAAAATACTTAACAAAAATATTGCAATAAAAGTATAATATTCAAGTACTTATTTATTTATTTCCTTACAATGAAAGAAAACAGAACAAATTATAATAAAATAAATAGTAGTACACAGTTATTTTTACTCTAATTAGAAAAATTAAAATGAATATTTTATAGACAAATGTATAAAAATACATATAACTATCTTAAAAAGTGAACAAGAACAATAACCGTGGTTCCATCTACGCAACCATGTTTCCTCCTATGCACCTGCAAGAACGGTCGGGTCCTTGCGACGTACAGAAGAAATCATTAGTGGGCATCGAGACTCTTCCCAGAGGGAATGTACGGTTAAACAGGCCCTTCCGTTAATTACAGGCTCTCATTCCGAGAGCTAGAAGTGGAATCTTTAATTGCATATCTTTAAATGTGTCACATGTTGTATATTTAATTGCAGTGTGGTTTATGCGCTTAAAAATAATGTGATGTGTTTTTAAACCTGTGTCTCAATCCAACCATACCCAGATCCAGCTACACAAACACAATCCCAAATGAATATATGTAACTATCATAAAATATATGTAACTAACTAAAATCAATAAAAATATATACAACTATCATAAAAAGTGAATTATTTATTTATTAAACCATATAAAATTTATCAAACTTTTTGAAATAACGGTTCTGTTTGTTTAGTTTTTTTTTTCATCTTTTTGAAGTTTAGAAATTACGAGTAAAGGATTAAAGTCTTCTGAACTAAGAACATTATGAAGTAAAAATCTTAATTCTCAAGGATCCAAATATTTTTCCCTATGAATTTAATAATATTATTTAAATTTTGTCAGAAAAAAGTATTACTTGCTATGCATAAATGATGTACTCAGTGTTAATCAAGCTGTTAAATAATAAGTATTTATTAAAGGTGTATAGTCGTCGGCTAAAACGATCTCAGTATTTGTTCTCTTAAACAAAGAAAAACGTGAATGAAAACGAAAATAAATTACTATAAATCTTTATATTTTAAGAGCGGTTTATATACATTTAATAAACTTGCAAATAGGCAAAACGAAGTTAAATTTGAAAATGATTTTTTTCAGAACCAACTATTGTGCAGAAACTTTTGAAACATCTTTTAGATAAACGTACAGAAAGATAAATTTCGATTTTGTTGAAATAGTGAAATAATTTCAGTTTTTTTATTCATTTTACTACTTTACATAATTATGGCTGCTTAGAATATTTAGGTACTTTTATAGTTTAAATAGAACTCATGAATATTTTTAAAAAGATAAATATGCAATGAAGTATACATGTACCAATAGGCAGATATGATTCATTCCTAATTTTTTTATTCATCATTGAATAATATATGTTTCAATGATAAATAAAATTAGGAATAGAATGTTATGTAATGTACATTTTAATCATATCAAAAGCGGATATTAAATTCATTAAATGAGCTTTTTAAAGTAATGTAAATTTAGAGTAAATACATATAAATTTAGGTATATCATTTATATTTTACCCATTTGAAACATATCAGATTTCGAAATTTATTGAATTTACTAGAACATTTATCGTGGGAAAATTTATTTAGAATAAATATGAATTAATTGAATATATAAACGCAACTGAAATATTTGAGTTTGTGCTTTGTATGTTTTTATTTTTTATTTTAATTTTAAATGTTGCTTAAAAATAAAGCAAGCCCATAAGCATAAATCTTTAATAATATTTAATGCTGCTGTTGCATTAGAAACAGAGAATATTTTGTAAAACTCGTTAAATTTAGCTAACTTTTTATTTTCTGAAAAACATCTTGGTTGTTACATAGAATAATTACGCTAAATAGAGATACCTTAAAAACCAAGCTTATGTATAATTATATTTTAAAATGCTTTCACTTAAAGAATTTTGAAAAGTAATTTTACAGGCATTATACAACAATTAACTACAATGCTTGTTCCCAAAGTAATTTATTCGGCTAATTAAAATCAAGCAGCTGTTTTAAAGAAACAAATGAACAATCTTCAGCTATTTAAGGATCTGAAAGAGCACTACTTGAAAATAAGCATATTACATTTAGCATTTACAAAGGAACAAACAATGTGAAAATTACTAATTGAAATAATTTCTGAATTAGAAATATCCATTGTTAATGCATGATTTCTATTTTTCAATGCAGAAAGTGAATTTCAACCAAATACTGTGATTTGCGAAAAATAATAAATAATTTGTGAGGCAATATAAATGTATATTATTTGAAATATATAATTTGATGAAAGGTATTTATATAATTTAAATAACTATTAATTATTTAATAGATTTTCTAAGGCATAAACTAAATGAGTTAATTAGTACGTATACGTATAGACAGAGTAATTTGTTACAGCTGAAAATATAATAATTCAGGAAAATATGAATAAAATCCTTTCATTCACCAGAAATTTTGCGAAAAACATGGCTGTTAAGTATAGTATAATTATGCTAAATAGATACCTTAAAAATTAAAAACATATGTATAATTATATTTTTAAAAGACTCTAAATAAAGAGTAAATTTTGAAAAAAAATAATTTTACAAGCATTGTACAACAATTAACCACAATGCCTTTTTTGAAAAAGCAATTTATTCGGCTAATTATAATCACAGTGGATGCGCAGAAGATCTACCTCCCCGTGGTGCACCTGGTAACACTCTTTTTTGGCTAAAAGATCTGCAACTTGGCATTATTGTTATATTAATGAACTCTGTTTCAGCATGTTTTGTTGTATTATGATGTTGTTGTATGTTTTATTTTTCATTTTTTTATTTTTTTATTTTTTCTTTTTTTTTTTTCTGTAACTGTTCATAATCTGCCATTGGAAATAAAAAAAAAAAAATAAAAAAACAATCAAGCAGCTGTTTTAAAGAAACAGATGAACAATCTTAAAAATATTTAATGTTCTTTAAAAATACCACTTAAAATAAGTATAGTGCATTTAGCAGTTATAAAGAAACAAAACAATGGGAAAATTATTAATTGAAATTATTTTTTGAAATATTCGAAATAAAAATATCCATTATTTATGTAGGATTTCTATTTTTACAATACAGAAAATGAATTTTTAACCAAATATTGAGATTTACGAAGCAGAATAAGTAAATTGTCATGAATTATAAGTTTACGTTATTCAAAATTTTAATTTAAGGAAAGGACTTATAATTTAAATAGTTGTTAATTACATGATAGATTTTCAAATAATCCAAAGGGAGTTAATTGGTACCTCTACGTCTAGACAGAGTAATTTATTATGGTTAAATTTAGAGTAAGTAGGAAAATATACCAAAAATCATTTTATTCATTAGAATTTTTAGGAGAAAAGTTTTTTCCAGTTAATTAATATATTTTCTTGCGATATGAATTTTAAAAATTATTGAAATACATCAGTGAATTAATTAATTCATACAAAAATGCTAATTTGTTAAATAGTAACTAGTAATAGTTAAATAGTAACTTTTTAAATAGAAATAAATCATTTTATTCAAAATTTACTAATAAATCATTTTATTCATTTTCTTGTGATATGAATTAAAAAAATAAAAAATTTATGAAATGCGTGAAAAAATAGTTTTTGTTAAATAGTAACTTTTTAAAAATAGTAACAGAAAAATTTTAATAAATTTTTTTTTTTTTTTGTGAAATGAATTTAAAAACAAAGAATT
Organism: Caerostris extrusa; assembly: GCA_021605095.1. Taxonomy (NCBI): domain Eukaryota; kingdom Metazoa; phylum Arthropoda; class Arachnida; order Araneae; family Araneidae; genus Caerostris; species Caerostris extrusa. Next base: position 22,190 of record BPLR01019160.1, on the reverse strand, counting down.
AAAAATATAAAATATACCATGTGAATTAATTCATATACGAAATACTAATTTGTTAATTTACATATTTGTTTTAATTATTAGTTATTTGATTGTTTTATGTTTTTAAACATTTGTTTTTATGTTATTACTACTTAGTTAGCTAATTGATACATAAAAAAAATGATGTGAAAAACATGCTGGATTTTATTTTAGAAATATATGTAAAATGCATATTTAAAAGGAGAATTTTCTTTCCAGTTTGTCGCCTAAATTTATGATTTTTTTTTCAAATGATATAAAGGATGAATATTTGGCAAAACTTTAAGATATTAAAGAATACAAAAGTTGTTATCAAAAAAAATATACTTAATATTAGCTAGGACAGCAGAAAAAAATTCAAAAATTTATATTGTCCGTTGAATTCAATTAATTTAGTAAATTTACTGTTTTTCTAATTTTCTGTATTTTCAAGTTGTCGTCGATCTAAAATAGATTAAACATTATCAAACTAAATTTTTAAATTAATTTTTTTACTTTAAAATTAGTAATGATTAGTAATTAGTAATGATAATGATAACAAAAAATGATGATTATTCATCTGCTAATAGATAAACTTAAGCTCATTAAATTATAATGTTAACAAAAAATTATTCCTTAAAAATCAACAAACTATAAATGAATATTAATAAGACTATTTATTAATCTGACATGATTAAAAATAATTATTTATTTATAAAAATGACAAATTGTTTAAAATTGATGGAACTATAACTCAGATTCAAATATGTTTACATTAATGTTGAAAATAGGAGGAAAAAAATGTACCAACTGAAAATTTGAAAATAAAAATGGTTTAAAAGATGGATGCTTCTTTCCTATATTATTATAGAGGCAAATTCTTGTATTTTAGACTGTGCTAAATAAATCATTCGTTAGTTATTGTTAAGGTTTGACAAAAGCTTCGCTAAAGTCCTTGATGATTAATTATCATTATGACTGAAGATGATATGGAATGTTATGATATATGATATTCGATTTCCATAGTTAATAGTTATTAATTTTAGCTTTAAAAGTCATCAATTAAAGTAATTAAGCCTCAGTTGAAATGCTATCGAATACACTGTTTCGTTAGCTTTGTTGTCGATAAACAATTAACCACAACAAAATAGAAAATATATCCCATAAAATAATTTAATAAATTATTTAAACTAATATGAATAAAAAAGATCTGTCCACAAAGATTTCTATAAATAATTAAAAGTTAATGTATATTCATATATAGGAGTAAGCATCATTAGTATTACAGTTAGTTGTCTATATATATATATATTTACACAAATTTTTAAACTGGCACTCTTTCAAATATTGAAAACATTTTTAGATGAATTGCAAAATACCAAATTAAAGAATTAAAAATAGTTTTGTAAATTCCTATAAATTATTAATTCTTCCTAAAACTGGAATGACAGTTGAAGAAATTTAGCACATGGCTTGTTATGTATTTTAAAGTATAGAATCCAATATTAGTATGCTATATATTTGGTCAGGCAGATAAACAGAACAGTATGTCTATGTCCCATTTAAATTATACTTAAAACTCTTTTTTCTATAATACTAAAAATTTATGCCTATAAATCGATTAACTTTTAACAAATGTTTCAATATATATATCACTACTGTTCATATTTTATAAAGTGCTACTATCAATATGAATTTTAAATCTTCATGGATGTAAGCAAATTAAACAAAATAACTAAACTGTATTAGTTTTGAAATTGTTCAATTTATTATTAATATAAAACGCAATGGCTTCTTACACTACTAAAAATTCAGTAAGTTTTTCTATTCTTTCAAATTATTGGTGGCAAACAAAATGTGGATACAACATAGGGTGTCTCACATAATATAGTACACACTCGGTTACTCTGGACATGAATCTTCATTTCTAACGGTGAATGACATCAGGTCAAAGTGCGTTAGCTATATTAAAAATAACAACAATGTTACATATATTTATGTGTGTGTGTTTGAACTGTATACTTATTTATAAAAATCAAACTTCAGTTCTTATATAATAAAGAAAAAAAAAGCTTTTATAATAACATAGCAAGTATTCATAGCGGATAAATATTAATAAACAACACTCAATCATTCAATGTATTTTTAAAAAATGTGCTCGAGTGCTGAAAAAGAAAAAAAATTTTTAGCAATATGTTTATATTCAAATGCATTATTGAATTAATATATAGCAAAAATTCAGAAAATCTATTTAACAGCTTTATAAATTGTAAAAAAAAAAAAAATTTATAAATTTCCTGAATTTATAAATTATTTGGAAAGAATAACGAAAAAATACGTTTGAATGTTTTGCTTCGTCGGTTTTCATTTTCTTAGCATCAAAACTAATTTCTTGTTTTCTTGTGTGAAGAAATACATATACAGTAAATCTTTTCAAGACTAAAATCAGCAGATGTAACTATTTATCGCATAAATATTGCTCAGTTTATTGAAATGTTAAATGTAACAATAAAAATAAAAAAAAAAAATCATTCAATACGAAAGCTCTAAATTTAATGATGAAAGGGAATAAGAAAAAAAAATTTTTAAAAATGATTTTTAGTTTTAAAAAGCAACTGAATAGCTCATTTTTTTAAATTTTTGTACGGCTAATGTATCTAAAACGATCATTTTTTAAATTAATTGTTAATATTAAATTTTTATTAAATATTAATGATAATTTTAATTTTTATACGTTACTTTTCCCATGAACGAAATTAAAATTTAATATTAAAAGTATAAATTCTGCATTTTACTAAGATTTGAAACATGATTTTATTATTTTTTGAAAAATATCAACACATTTAAAAATTTATTTTGTTTTGAGTCTATTTGAAGCAAACTTCAAGAAACTCTTCCTATCCTAATAAAATTCATACATAGAAATTTATAACTATAATAATTTTTATTTTATAATAAGTTAATAATAATTTTAATTCAACATTTTGCATTTGTTTTTATATAACATTATATATTTTTCATGAAAAGCTAATTATCTTTTTTGTAGCCAATGATGAATGCTAAAAAACCTTCAGAAATTATTATTAAATGAAATCATTATTTTAATGTGCAGTAGACATTTAATGAAATTAAAGCAATATATTTCAATTAAATTGTTTGAATAATAACGTTTTTAAACAAGAAAAATAATAAATGTATAATTGTTCCTATATTTTTAAAAATAATATCGAATACGTATGGTAATTATATAACTATATGGTAATTATATAACTATATGGTAATTATATAACTATATGGTAATTATATTGGTACATAGTAATTATATAACTCATTCAAAAAGTACAATTTTACAAAAAATATTAAGAAGCAGCCACATATTTTAAACAGTCTTCTTTAGAACGTTTAGAGAATCCCAATTTCATTGTTTTTAACGACACAGCACATATAAGTGATAGTGCTGATTATCCTCAATACCTTAATATGAAATTAGAGCCTAGCACATTTGGATAACTTATAGCATTATACAGTTTAAAATGACTACTTTTTTAATTCAATAAATGGCCCACAATTTAATTAATAAAAATGCACGTGCCCGAAATAAATTCATATTTTATCCTATTACATGCATAAAATGTTTTTAAAATAATTTAAATAGTACGAAAGGGATATCGAAATGATAAGAAGTAGACGCACTATTTTTTTCTTTAACTATCGTTGCAAGCCTAGATTAAAATTCACTATGGCACAATTAAAAAAAAAAGATTAGGGTCCAACATATTTGAAAAACTTTGTTGACGGATAAAAAGTTTATAATGGAATTACGCCAAGAAGTGAATTTTTATCCATTCAAATAAAAAATGAGGAACATATTTTTTATTCTATGTGTTCTGGTATAAGTCCATGAAAACACATTTTATTAATTAGTTGAAATTCTCTGTCGTGTTCATTAGATTTTCTTATTAAAAAGTGCTTAAACTTTGAATTAAATTTATGAAATGATTGAAAATCTATTGTATATATTAACATGATCAATATATTCTTATTCTAATAGCAATTCAATTATAGCATTATAAAGTTTGTAACTGTGATTCCTCCTACGCAAGCATGTTTCCTCTATGCACTGCAAGAGTGCCTCTTGCACTGTTCCGGTGAATAGTTCAGTAGGCCAGTTGGCTTCCAGACTCTTGGCAAAAAGGACGTACGGCAAAACAGGCGCCGCCATTAGTTACGAGCTCTCTTCCCGAGAGCTAGAATGTAATCCTTCTACAACCAAATAATTAGCTGCTGCCTCAGAGACGTTTACTTTGGAGTCTCTCACCCCAAGAGAAGATCTGGTTAGTACTATTCTATGCATAAATTGGCCTACAGACTCTCATCCAGAGAGAAAATATATTTCACTATCCAGCATGCACTTGAGTAACTTTATTTACAGTTTAGAAGTGAAATCCTTCCACTTAAATTTATGTCTTTAATTGTCTGTTGTATATTAATCTTTATAGAATGTCGTGCTTGTGCTCTTGTAATCAAAGTGGTGCGTGTTTAAAATGTGTGTTCTTGTGACTTGACGACACCCTGATCGAGCTGCACAAACAAACCGACATCTAATACAAGTTTTAAAATTGCTACTTTTCTAATTCAATAAATGGTCCACAGTTCAATTAATAAAACTGTACATTCATATTTAAAATATTAAAATGAATTCTTATTTTTATGATAATTTACACATCAAATATTAATAAAATAATTTAAATAGTAAGCCTTTGGGATATCAAATGATAAAAACTTGACGCATCATTTTATTTCTTTAACTATTGTTGCAAGCCTAAATTAAAGTTTACGATTGCATGACTTAAAAAAAAAAAAAAAAAATTAGGGTCCAGCATATTTGAAGAACTTTAAGGATAAAAGTTTATTATATTTATCATATTTCTTTTCACTGACACAAAATCCGAATTTCTACTAGAAAAACTTCTCTTCAAAAGAGTGCGCCATGCAATACAATAGCAAAATATTTGGGCATTATGGAAGTATTTTTTTTATTTTGGAATAGAAAGAACATTCTCGTTGGTTCTTTATGTTCATGAAAAGATTTTTCTGGAAAATATTCTTTTCAAATGTCGAATTTATATTTTATGTTGCATTTCAGTTGATTCCGACTGTCAAAAAATAACTTAAAGTTTTATTTCGATTTGTTTAAAAAGAAAAGAATCAACTTGACTAAAGTTATTTATTCCGTGAATGATGCAACAAAACAAGTTATAAAATCATCCAAATAAAAAAAGGCAAATGCAAACAAAAAATATAAAATGAAAGATAAATTTCTCAATTGGTGCCGATTGCTTACATAAATATAATTAGATAATTACATTTAATCTACATCAATTGCAATAAATTTAACAACGTAATTTGTAATTAACGTTACCTTATCTTACTAAATTTAATCAGATCAAACTAACTAAGCGTAATGTTCAATAATTACGGTTCATAAATCATTAAAATTTTATCAAGGAATTCTTCGAATTTTATCTGTAAAAGACTGCCATAATGCAATGAAGTATAGAAGAAGTAGAATTATATGAATAGAATTAGAGGTATATGAATCAAGCATGATACTTCATCATATTAGTAAATAAACTGCATCATTCCATAAGTTACCAATATTAGTTTTTCAGCGTAACTGTTCGATTCATATATTTTGAATTTATTACAAATTTCTGTAAGTTTTTTGCCAACCAGATTTTGCAATTTCTTATAAATATGTGGTGAAGTTTATATATTATTAAAATAAATATCAAATTAATGAACTAAACGGAAAAAACTGTAATCATATTTTTAGATATGTTCAATATAGTTTTAAATGTATCTCTCTTTGCATTGAATTAAGCATTTTATAGAAACACAAATAAAATGGCTTCAAACACGAATAAAAAAATAAATTATATGATTGAATAATGCACTTCACTATAAAAATAGTTTAAAGTTTGCTTAAATACAGTTTAGCATAAGTGAAAATTACATTACATATTTAGCAACATGAGATAGAAATTAATTTTTTAAAAATATATTTCTGAAGAAAATAGTGCAGCTGGTTCAAATCAAAATATATTTCTTAAACAAATTTGGGCTTTAAAACTTTAAGAAAATTAATATTTTAAAATAAGAAAAAAAAAATAAAAGACTTGTGTAGGAATTCATAGTTAAATAGGTACTAACAAAGAAAAAAATTACTTCGCTTTTTATTATTAAAACATTTAAATAACAAAAACATGTGTATAAAAAAAAAAAAAGCATTTAAAAATAAAAACATTTAAATAAAAAAAAAAAAAAAAACATTTAAATAAGAAAAAAAAACATTTAAATAAAAAAAAAAACATTTAAATAAGAAAAAACATTTAAATAAAAAAATGAAAACATTTAAATTAAAAACTTTTAAATAAAAAATATAAAACATTTATCAATGCACAGATGTTACCAATAAATAATATAAAGACATTTTTAAAAAATAACATTTATTCCACTATATTGAAGAACGTTTAGAATCTAAAAATAACTATTACAAACTGTGGAATGAGTTACAAAAACATGCAAGAATTTTTAGAAAAAGTGATTTATATTAACTCATATGGGAGACATTTTTGATACTGGAAATAAGTCATTCTTTCTACGTTTACAAAGTTTTGATATATTTCCCGAAACTTTTCTCAATTTCTGGAAACGATGATAAAAAAAGTTCGAGGAATTTTTTTTTATACAGTTTAAAACATGAATACTAAAAACTACTTAACTTTAGAAACACTTTCGAGTTTTATTTGTTCTTTCTTAGTGGAGGAGCTTTCTTGGGCTAATAATTTTTTCCCTTGATAATATTATGAAGGTTATATAATTTCAATGCCGACATTCTGGCGTCTGCAAACTATAAGAATTTTTACTGCGCAGATACTACTGCGCCCAAAAGTAAGATCAATTTTTTTTTTTCAAAAACTCTTTATTTATTTTTCCAAATTTATTCCATCGCCTTCAAAGTAAATCTTTCTGTACACAATACACTTATGCAAACATTTTTTCCAATCCTCAATACATGCTAAAAAGTCATCGGCCGAATGGCCTTTTAAAGCGCGGCGATTCACGTTGAATATCTGCAATAGGCTCAAAACTGTGTCGCCGGAGTGGTCTTTTGAGTTTAGGAATAGCCACAAGTTGCATAGTGTGAATACGATGGTTGTGGAACGATATGGTTTTCATTTTTGGCATGAAAATGTCAAGAAGAATCAATGCAGTGTGAGCTGGCGCATTCAGTGTTTTTGGTACCAATTGAGATTTGACGGGTTTGAGGGCTAAAATGGAATTGACCGATCCTTTGAAATTCCAACATCATCGATATAGGAGTACAAAACATCTTTTAAACTGGAATTTTGAAATTCCAACATCATCAGCAAGGTGTCTAAATGCAAATCGACGGTTTGCTAGCACCAAATCTTTAATTTTTTGGACGTGACCTTCGTTGGTTGAAGGTGATGGTCGACCAGAGGGCTCTTCGTCTTCAACATGTTCCGTGTATGATGGGAGTAAGTGAACCTTTTGAGGACAGTATATATTTAACTGCAATTCATGAGTAAAGCGAGTAAATAATCATAATAAAAGTGTTTTTGCATAATGTTTTTCATAAACATTATGCAAAAATTCCTTAATTTCAAAAAATCCTAATGGAAATGAATTGTGTACAGTATGAAACTCATAAACTAAAGGTTTTATCAAGTAACAGTAAAATCTCCTGGATCACATCCAACATTTTCAATAGGCTTACTTTTTATGTACATGCTATGCCATTTTCTAATATTATTTTGTAAACTGTCAATTTGGATTCTTGTAAAATAAGTGTGTATTGCAAAGAACGGAAGTTTGAAATGCCTCCAACATTTTTAAGATACCGCCACAGACAAAAGTCACATGTGATATGTTAAGGGAAAACGAAACGGCAATTCCGTCAGAAAATAAGGCCAGATAAGGTTGTGCAAATTGTTTATGTGACAACAATGCCAAATTCACTCATAACAATGACCTTTGGTGCTACATTGTTTTTTTAAATTAATATAGTCTGTATAGGGTTACCATTGTTGGTATACGAATCGGTTTATTACATTTAAGTCTAGAACCCTCCAAATAGGGAGGGCTATTTTATGGCCACATTTTATATTAATAATAATTAAAATAATGTAATAAAAGATAAAGAAATGAAATAAACAAACTACAATAAAACAAATTGCAGCAAACAGAGTTTCAAGTAATTCGTTGACACTTTTGAATAAAAACTTCATCGCTCAAATTATAATAATCAATTTGTGTTTGATGATAGTGAAGTAAATCGAAATTAACGATTATTATCTTTAAGATTCATCAAGTTAGCTCATTGCTTTTAATTATTTTATTTTATTAAATGCGCTTTTTTTAAGTTGAAAGCTAGAAAATATACATATAATTTTTGTGTTTTATTTTCAATGGCAGATACCATACATGTTGACATTCACTAATTTAGTTTACCCTGTGATGGTTACACGGTTTAAAAAAAAACCGGATAAGATGTCTATCTAATTCTCTTTATAATTTTAACTGGCACGCGAAGAAATCCAAGGAAATCATCTCGCTCTTAACATGATACAACAAAGTATGCTACCAAAGCATGTAGGGTATGTAGTCAGTTCCTTGAAGATAATACTTACTCAGCTTAACAGAGAAATTGATCAAATCTCTATACCTATATGATGCTAAGTTTTTGGTTTTATATAACGCTAAGTACTAAATTTTCGAGAAAACTGTGAAATAAAGTAATACTTCATATCTGGTGGATGGGCAAATAAGCTTTTTGAAAGAATTTGAAATGGCAGAAGGAATGAAAAGCAAATATATTTTCAAAAGAAAATTACATTCTAGGGTTTCGAGAAGATAGATATTTTCAAATAGAATTTTTCTTCTAATGGCTAATATTCATTTTTTAAACTGAAAAATGAATATTAGCCATTAGAAGAAAATATCTATGTAATTAAAAAAGCAGGAACTTGCTAATCTAGCATTAGAAACATTGAGATTGTGTTACTCGAAATTATAGCCATCTTTTGCATAGTGATTATGTATGCCTTTTGTAAATATTACTATAATATTATAAACTTTAAGCAGTATCATCATCATCATCATTGGCGTAACAGCCCTACGGTATGCCAAAGCCGTCTGCCTACTGGCAGATTTCGAAACGGATGTTTTCTTGTTACGGGGTAGGATTGTCAGCCTTACGTCAACGCTTTTACAGTTACAGTAGACCTGTAGTTTAAAGGGGATTCCAAACCACTACAAACACTCATGGCACCACCGGGTCTTGAACCCGAAACCTGGGGTGTCGAGCACCATGGCGCTAGTCACTCGGCCATCAGGTCCCTTTAAGCGGTATATGAATCCTAAATATAAAATAATTAAAGTTTGTTTCTTATTTGTTCGCTCTTTTTTACTTTTATAGGCATTAAGTTTCTGGATGCTGGTACTTAACCATAATATAGTGTAGGTCTCGCCATACATGGCTTTCATTTTGAGCACCTTTTTATGTAAGCATCATGACATATACAATTGTTTTATTTCTTATCGTATTAAAGGCTTATTTTGCTTGCACATAATGTGACGTTATATTTCCCTTTTACAATTTTCTCGAAAACTATGCATCATAGAAATAGGTTCTCTGGGCAACTTTTAATGAATAAGAACGCAGATTCTGGCATGCATAGTGCTTAAAGTATTGGCAGAATATCTTGTATATCATTCAATCATTTTAAATGCCATAACTAAGTCTTGAGTTGGACTTGAATGGCCAACTATCTGCCTCTCGGTGCCACAGGTTTTGGGTTTGAGTAGAGGCGGTGTCATGGATGTTTGTAGGTGCTCGAAATCCCCTTTAAGCCGTAGGTCCCAGTCTCATATAATTGTAAAGCTTACACAGCCCAATCTGACTTCTTCTCACCCACATCATTCCCAAACCGTAAAGGAGTAGCTCAACCTAAGGCACAGGGACGTATGGTGTAATAGTAGAAACAGTGTGACTGTAAGAGCGTCACGGAGCCAAATCATACTTCTACCTCCGGGTCCTACATCACAACAGAAGCTGCCCCTTTCTCTTCAACCATGAGTCCATACGGGCTCTTGGGCTTGGTCTAGATGTCTATCAAGTGGGATAATAAACAAGACAACAACTCAAGCCTTGAGTAGGAATTGAACCAGCAGCCTTTTCAACAGAATAATTGTCTCTTTTTGACCCTTTAACAGATCAAACCAGTTTATTACATGAAGTAGTCAATCCAATTAAAATAAATGAAGTTGAAATGATTATATATTAGTTTTTGAAAATATTCCTTAGCATGAACATAGTTAATGAAAAAGAACCTGATAAAATATATCCCGATATCTTATCATTCTTGTTTTTAAGAATAATATGAAATATGTGTTCGTTTAAAAGCTTTTTAGAATATATATGTGTGAATTATAAATCCAATGTTTTCTCCTCTTTGGGGTTTCTTAAAGCTGAATGGTAAAAAAAAAAAATATTATACGTTGCTCCAATGATGCTGAAAATTAATTTTCTTTTATCTCCACAATGGAAGAAACGTCTTGAAAAATTCATGAATATGAATTCCACCTCCATACTTCAAAAGTTTTCTAATTTATCTTGAGATAAAGTAAACATACAATGGCGAGAACTTTTTTTTTTTTTTCTTACTATTTTTTCCGAAGTATAAATTGCGCCGAGTCAGCAGATGTGTAAAGAATAAATGGCAATAAAGAAAAATAAATGTATTAAAAACTGCGGGTGATATAACAATATTTTTATTGAATTTTCTGTCTATTTTCTGCTTTCAAAAAAGGGTTTCGTGTAAGCTAAAATAATAAATAAAAAAAAATTAGAAAATTTCTTTAATATTTATACTTGTTACATTATACTATTAGAATACTGTGGGTTAAAAATTATTAAATAAATTGAAAAAATTTTAAAGTTAACCAAAGTTTGGGTCAATAAATTTCACTAAATTATTAGAAATAATTTACTAGGATTTAACGTGCTAATGCTTTAAAATGATAAATTAAAAAATCAGAGATTCCTTTATCAAATTTTGAGATGGTTTTCAATTCAAATGAAATCCAAAAACCAACTGGCGCTTGGTATCACAGGTTTTCAGGTTCGAGTCCCGGAGGTGCCATGGATATTTGTAGAGGTTCAGAATCCACTTAGAAACATAGGTCCCGGTCTAATATCATCGTAGAGCGTTGTGGCAGTTGATTTGATTTGGTTTGGTTTGTCTCTCTACAGTCATCTTGAGCACACTTTAAGCTAAACAGACTGGGGCTAACAGTTTAACATTGATTCCGAACCACTAATAAACATCCATGCCCCCGCCAGGATTCGAACCTGAAGCCTTCGGTACCAACGGTCAGAAGGTTGTGGGAGTAGTGTTACTCGAATCCGTAACCTGTCTTCAAGCTACAGTTGCATCCTGGGTAGTACTAACCGTAAAAACAAAGAATATATGCCAAAGAATTAATAAGTTTAATAAACAGATTAAATAACACTATTACTACAATCATTAGCATTTACATAAAATATATTAAATTACAAAGTCAATTCGAATGATGCTTATATAAATAATAATAAAGCTTATATTTATTTAAACAAATTATCCCTTTTAATTTTTTAATGCTATATTTTATTATTTATATACATTATAAGTGTCCTTTGAATTCAATTTGTAGTTTTATATTAAATTTTATATGAATACTAATGATTGTAGTAATAGTGTCTACAAAATTTTGTAAGACATGAACTAAAAGTTAGAAAACTTTAAACACTTGTAACATAAGAAAACTTTTTGACTTTGAATATAACAGCAAGCAACCAGAAGTAACTGAATTCAACGTATAATTGCAGTTAGTAAATTGATATGTCGGTAATTAGTATGAAAGTTTTCCAGGACATATGCTTCGTAATGATCCACGTTCTATCTAGAGCGTTGAAGATTCAAATGTGTATCGTAAAGTTTCAAATTAACTTTTCAATTTTATTTTGTCGAGTTTAAATATTAAATATGTCTGTCTCGTTAGCATGCTAGGGATTTTTTTATTAAACAGCAAGCAAACAAGATCTTATGAAATAATATATATAAGGGACATCCCCAATATAATGAATCTTCTCAGATTCTGGTGTAAAGCCTAAAATAATTTCTAGAATAGAATTCAGCACTTTTAAAAATACTTTTGCAACAAAAAGAAAGTAAATATATGCATATTAAAAGAAAAATGACTAATTACCATATAACTTTAAAAAGTCAAGAATTTTTGTTTAAATTTTTTAAGTTTTATTATTGAAAAATAAAATAAAAATTTAAGAACCCTTTTTTAATTTTTTGAAGTTAAATGGGATCATGGAATCAGTTTAATCCAAATTTACAAACTGGAAAGCTTTAAATCTTGTATAGTGTTAATTATTTTAGCTCAACAAATAATAACAATTGCTTCATTTTTGAAACTATTTTTTCACATTTAATGTTTATAATTATTTAATTTTAAATATTTTAGTATTGTAACCTTGTTTATAATAATTTTATTTTAAATTAAAAATAATTGTTATTCAAAAGAAATTACAACCTTTTTTACTTATATTAAAGTAATTAGTAATTATGTATAAATGCAGATTTACAAATTATTTTATACTAAAATATAAAATTTAAATATAATGTAAATAAGGGTTTTACCGAAGTAATTTGATATATGTTTCACAGTGTTATAGTATTTTCTGTTTTCTATTAAGGGTTTGATACAATATTAAACGGCAATTTGATATATTAAAGCCATGAAAAAAATTAATACAAGTATAAACGTATACACGTTAGTTAATTTTGCATGAAAATTTTCAGATCAAATCTGATAACAATGATGATTGATATTAAATTTATGCACTTATTTTACCTAATGAGCTTAGACAAAGATATAAAGTAAATCATACTTACAGAAATTATTTTGTCCTTAAGAATAAGTTGTCAAATAGTAATATATGATCTACAGGTTGTTCAAGAAAAAAAAATGTTTTTCCAAATAAAGATTAAATCTTTTTTTTCACAAATAAGGTTATCTTGCTATCTACAACGATTCATTGAATTTTTCGATATTACAAAAACACTAAGAACATGTTCAAAATATTTATTAATGTAAAAATTTTTTTTTGATTATATCCCTAACACTAAAGTGGTAAAGCTTGGTGGTGGTAAAGTGATATTTTCTCATCACTTACATTTAAGGACTTTTGCATAAGACGATTTAAAATCATTCTGAAGAGGATGATTCCCTACATATTCAAACTAGTTTGATAAAAGCAATAATTTTTAAATTACTGCTTTTCAATATCAAATTCATATCAAAGCATTCCACTACATTACGATCACATTTAAAAATTTTAAGCAGAATCATTTTATTTGTTTAAAGATCCTAAACCAATCAAGATAATGTTTATCATGGAGGCATTTTCGATTTTAAGGTCTCCTCTGTCTCTGGTATTGAAATTTTTAAAGAGTATATTGACTTTATATAAATTAATTAAAACATAAATTGCTTTAATTTTGCTTTTCCTTTTTGCTTTGTACCATATAGGAGTCCTCCTTATTTAAACCGCTCTGAAAATAGTACAGTCAAATGTGTCTGTTCTTATGATATGAAACTTCATCAAAAGCCATATACATTTCTAAGCCGAGCACCGATATTTGTGAGATCCCATGTAGACACGCATTATCGAAGCCGGTCTGCATCTGCACCTCCTATTTGTCCACTTAGTATAATACCGCTGGTGAGATCCCAACTAAATGGAATTGCTTAACACCTTCCAGAATTGGGTTGATCAGTAGTGAGGTGCTTTGATTGGAAAAAAGGGGCGGACATTGCAAACATCAGCGGAGACAGTGCATAATTGCGTTCAATGCTCATGTCCTCGATCGGCAATTCCATTACGGAGTTTAGGACCCAGAATAAAATTAATAATCGATCCTTCATGAATAGGCAGCTATAGGACATTGATAGTGTCATACGTCATAGCATAAAGGAGGGTTTGGTTTCGCACCAGAAACATTTCATAATTTAATGTAGCTTTAGAGAATTTTAAATGTACTTGGGAAAGTAGTCCGTGACTTTTGATAAAAAGCAAATGTTCTCGAATACCTGCCTTATTATAATAATGTTAACATTGCGTTATCATAGAGTGTTATAATTCAAATGCTTCTTTTAATTATAAAATGAATGACCCTTTCATTTAATATATGCATCAAATTAGAAATAAAATAATATACTTATCCGGATAACATCTTAATAATACTTAATATGATTAATGACATATAATATGATTAAACTATAATTAAGTTCTTTAAGCGTAAAAAAGTCCAATGAATGGAAAAAATGCGAAATTACATTTTCAATTTAAACTAATGAAAACTTTACCTATAGATAGGATCGGCTTATAAATTTTGGTATTTAATCTCTGACGACTATTTTCTTATTATTCTTCATTGGTGCAAAAGTCCCATGGTGGGCCAAGGCCGTTCTGCCTACTGGCAGATTTTGAGACAGGAGACGTTTTCTTTTTTCGGATAGGGTTGTCAGCCCTAGGTTCTACAGTCATATCAGATCGAGACCTATGGTTTAAAGTGGATTCCGAACTACTATAAACATTCATGTCACTGCCGGGCTCGAACCTGTAACCTGTAGTAGAGAGTGCCAGAGTGCTAGTTTGGTTTGTCGTTCTACGGTCATTTGTGCACACTTAGCTAATTAGACCGGGAGCTACACAATTTTACGTGGATTCCGAACCACTCACAAACGTTCATGACACCGCCGGATTCGAGCCAGATGACTCTGGTACCAATGGCCATCAGGCCCATTAACTGAAAGGCAAATTTCTTTAATTTTGCTTTTCATCTAATTTTATCATTTAGGGTCCTTCCTTATTAAAAACCGCTCTGAAATAGTACAGGCAAATATGTGTTTAACAAACATTTGAAGTACCTGTTCTATCGTATGAAACTTCATCAAAAGCCATATACATTTCTAAGCTGGCACCGATATTTGCGGGATCCCATGTAGACACGCATTATCGAAGCCGGTCTGCATCTGCACATCCTATCATCCTATATGTCCACTTAGTATGATACCGCTGGTGAGGTCCCAACTAAATGGAATTGCTCAACACCTTCTAGAATTTGGTTGATCAGTGGTGAAGTGCTTTGAATGGAAAAAGGGGCGGAGACAGTGCGTAATTGCGTTCAATGCTAATGTCCTCGACCGGCAATTCCATTAGGGAGTTTAGGACCCTGAATAAAACTAATAATCGATCCTTCATGAATAGACAGCTACAGGACATATAAGGACATTTATAGTGTCATACGTCATAGGATAAAGGATGATATGTTTTTGCACTAGAAACATTGAAGAGTTTAAAGTAGCTTTAGAGCAATTTTTTAATGAGCTTGGAAAAAGTATTCCGTAACTTTTGATGAAAGCAAATGACGCCATTATCGGATACCAACATTATTATAATAAACTTAACAATGCATTATCGTAGGAGTGTAATTATTCAAATGTTTTTTTTAATTATAAAATTGACACTTTCATTCATAACAATCGAAATATTTGAATGTTTCGATGCATTAAATTGAAATAAATCATATATATCCGTTAATATGTTAATACGGTAAATTGCGATTCAAATACAATTAATATCTGGAAGCACATAAAAATCCAATAAATGGAAAAAAAAGTACGAAATTTCATTTTCAGTTTAAACCAATGAAAATTTTATCTATAGATATGATCGGCTTAGTGTTTTTATATTAAATCACTGACGACTATTTTCTTCTTCGTCAATGGCGCAACAACCCACTTACCTTGGTGGGCCTAAGGCCGTCTGTGAATTGGTTGATTTCGATACAGGATGTGTTTTTTTTTAAGAAACAGCTCTATGCCCAACGCTTTACAGTCATATTAAACTGGTTATGCGTTACTACTCAGTATATGCTTGTCGCATGTATAAAGAACCCGGGAAACATTCACAACAAGTAGCCTGAGTGATCCATGCGTAATGCTTACACATTGTCACCCATTCATCACCAAGCCTCCTTATTTCTTGGACTCTAATTCAAGAACCTCTAATTTGATAAACAAATTCATATACTTCTTCATTACGCAATAGCCCCATGGTGGCCAAAGGCTGTCTTTTCTATTGGCAGATTTCAAGACATAACAACTTTTATTTTTTACTGGGTAAGGTTGCCAGACCTACCTCCAATGTTTAACAATCGTATTCAACCGAGACCTAAGATTAAAGTGGATTCCACCACTGAACCTACCATGGTACTTGAACCCGAAACCTGTGTCTCTGAGCGCCAGAGTGGTAGGACGACTATTTTGTGTAAACATATTATGTTTATGACAAAATCCAATACAAATTTTAATACAAAGCAAGACATAAAAGTATCATGAAGACAAAATTAATACTGTTTTTATTTAATATTAATTTTTTATAAACTAAAAAATAAATTATTTGATATTTTTAAAAAGTAAGTAGTCATGAATATATCGTACTGAATATTAAAGAATGAATGGTACACGAAGTATTCATTTAAAAAAAAAAAAAACATTTAAAATATGAAGAATCTTCAAAAAAATTTGAATTAAATTCTATGAAGAATCTTCAAATTTAAATCTACAAAATGATTTAAACTGTGAAGAACTTTCAAAATGATTTAAAATATGAAGAATATTCAGAATAGATTTAAAATTTGAAGAATTTTTTCAAAAAAAATTTTTAAATATGAAGTATATTCAAAAAACAAAATTTAAAATATGAAGAATATTCAAGAAAAACAAAATTTGAAAATATGAAGAATATTCAAAAAAAGATTTAAAATATGAAGAATATTCAAAAAACATTTAAAATATGAAATATATTGAAAAAGATTTAAATTAGGAATTTTCATTAAATGTTTTATGAATATCATTTGATTTTACATAAGAAAATATTTGTTCGCTGCGTATGACATCCTACAAGAACATTTTGGGCAGACTGGATCTAATTATCTGCAATTTAAATCGGTAAAAGTTTTATCTTAAATCTGTATTACACCTGCCTCGACCGTCTGTATCTGATTAAGACAAATAACTCAACGGCGAAATCAGCTGCCTGCTTCTACATGTAGCTGACTCATATGACGGTGAAAGTGGCTTTGATTAATTTGAATCATTTTTACTAAAATATATACAGTGAATATAGAAAATATTCGTGCATTTCTAATTGTATGGAAAAACATGTTCTTTATTATTAATAGAAGAATCATTTCACAGGAATAATTATCAGAAATTTCAAATTTTATTTGAAGTAGGAATTTTTAAATAGTTATCGAAATATTTGTGCATGTTTAACGTAAAACTTATACATTCAGGTAAAAATATTATCGAGACCGTTTTAAAAATGTAAATGTGTAAATTGTTTTTATACACCTGAAAAGTGTGAATAAATATTCAATTATTCTATATATTCAATTTAAATATATATAATATGTATATATTCATATTCAATTTGAAATATGCATTTTCGTAGTAGAGTCAAACCTATTTTTTGAGTCGATATAGAAATCGTATAAAAGAAATCGCATAAAAATATATATTGACATTTTAAAAGAAGCTATATAAATATTATTTGCAACACATTTTAAAAAATTTAAGCTGTAAATAAGGACTGTATAAAAAAAGTCTCATAGAAAATATATGAATGAAAACCTCACGATGTAGCATTGGCAATGACATAAAAAATTCAGCAGGTAGCACACATATTTTTTTTATTATTTATTATTTTTAATTATTTATTTATTATTTTTAATTTTATTTTGTTTTAAAAAATGTCTATTTAATAAAATATTCTTCTTATGCGTAAATAAGAGACTGTATAGAAAATGTCCCATATAGAAAATATGCAATTCAAATCCTGACGATGTTGCAATACCTCGCATCTAATAAGATTTGGTGTAATGGGACGATATATAAGAGTGCCATCTGTTGGATTTTTTTTTTTTTTTAAATTTGCATGTTATTTTGAAAGTTGATTACATTGGTGAAAGATTGAAAGTTTTGATATGTTTTTTAATTACATTTTTGAATTAATTATTATTTAAGAGAAATATGAGAATTTAATAATATGAAAAAAAAAAAAAGTTGAGGAATAATTCATTGATAACAACTTGACATAATTAAGATCAATTTTTATGTTATATCCCATTATATAACTTTTTAAATATTCTTAATATGCATTTGATGGAATTTTTTTTTTTTTTATATCGCATAAAAAAATTCGTACATAAAAAAATCGCATATAAACAGGTTTGACTGTATAACTTAATTAGGATCGAACATTCTCAGGCATTTATTTAAGAATGGAAACAAATTTTACAATTTGCAAACATTAAATAAACTTTCGTGTTTAATTGTTCATCGTTTCGTTTTAAAATTTTAATAAATTTCGTCCGTTTCAAAAGTTCGCTAAAAACTTCGTTTTCGTACTACCATACATTCCATTAATAAAAGATATGGGTTTTTTTCAACGTTATTTAACAAAAGACGCAGTGATCCATCATCGCTCTTCGGCTTTTACGTTCGTCGATTTATTAAATATTCATAAGTTTGGGAATTAAAAAAAAAAAAAAATTCAAATTGATCATGAATTGAAAAAAAATCGAAGATTAGTGCAATTGGAAATGCATGCAAAAACTTTATTTCCATTTTCTAATTACTAAAAAAGAATAATAATTTACATTAGGAATATTTTTTTTGGAAAAAATTATCTTCGAAGGTGAGAGTTAAACATTTTTGATCTGATAAAGCGAGAAGTATGTGCTAGACTATTTGAGTGCATTCAAAATGTCTTCCAACATGATTGGTTTGTCGCTCTACGGTCATATTTTATACACTTCAGGCTAATTAGACCGGGACTTACAGATTAACGTGGATTCCCAACTACTAGCAAAACATTCATGCCACTGCCGGTATTCGAACTTCCAGTCTTTGGTACCAAATGCTAGAATGCTAGCCAAGTGGCCATCAGCCCCATCCAATAGTGAAGAATGGATGTTGATCTGCACTTCTATAGAATTTTTTAATCATCGCTTTGATGTAGGAAAGTCGTTCATTACAGATGGGATAATGAATCATAATAGATACAATTATATATTAAAAGAATAATTTGCAATCTGGTGCAAAAAATGTGAACAATATGCTTGATGATGTATTGATGCACAATAATGACCCTATACATTCTATACTATTGTTAAATACTAGGCTTTAAATGTCACATAATGAGTCAAATTTACTTCAATATCCTTCACAGTTAAGATTTCAAAGCTGTTGAATATTTTTGTTATGTTTACATACAAAGTAAGATAGGAAACAGTTTCAGCAAGGTGATTGAAAAATTTCTTTTCAGAAGAATGAAATTCCATATCGAATTACTTCATAGTCGGCTGAAACGAAGATTGCAAACCATTATAAAAACCAAAATATGCTTACCAAAGAATAATTGTAAGGTACTCTTAAGAAAATTTATAAATTATTTTCACTATATATCTAATAGTGTAAGAAATATTTTTTAAATATCTAATCCAATTGTTTTGTTTAAATATTACAGTGATTCATTTAATATTGAATTAATTCATTTATTAAAATATCCAGACATCACACATTAAGGTATGTAAATACTTTGTACACAGATTTTCACACTTTTTTCCCATTTTTCATGAATGCGTCTTCAGTTAATGCGAGATAACCATAAGCATCGTACCCATAGAAAATACAGGAATTTGTTTTAAAATATTTTAAAGATGGTTCAAATATATATAAAGAATGTATAAAAAAAAAAAAGAAAAAAATATTGTTCAAGTGTTTATTCTAAGTTAAGATTTTTTAGTATATGTCTAATTATAGCAATATAGCAAACATGATATAGGTATGTACTTAAACAATGCGTTCTTAAAAGTACTTCTTACGTCATATTATCTTATATTATATATTTTACATTCTAAATCCCAAATTTCACAACATCACTTTAAAGCAACATTAGAACAGTCATTTTGCCTCCCCATCATCACAATAAAACCAAGAGATATAATAACAAATCAAAAGCAAACTATCGGATTAATATTGATATTCACATAGCTAAAATTAATACAATACATATATATTCCATAATAAAGATCAATAATATAGAACAATAATGATACCAGGTATATTTTCAAATACCGTTTGGACAAAAAAACAAATAAGATCAATTATTACTAGAGTGTATACTTACAGGAAATCCTAGACACAAATATATCCATGATATATTAAGGCATTTATCATATCGTACAATCAGCTTTTTGAATTTCATCCTCCTAGAAATCTGCCTTTTGACTTCTTGATATTCTAGAACATCCATTTTGACAACTTCGTATTTACCACATTCTTCTTTAAAAGCAAGAACAAATGATAAGTACTTGGAGCTAAATAAGACTATACAGAGAGTGTTCAAGTTCTTCAAATGGGTTCGATCCAGTCACGTGTGAACGAAGATCGTTGTTAAACAAACGATCTCTACTGAGCATCCCATGCCTTTTATTTTAGGCCCTTCCTAGTGCGATGGAATGACTCCATTCCAGGAATTGTTGTTTTGATTCCTGTGTAACGTGGAGCGACACATGTTTGCCACCGTTTTGTATGACCATCTTTAAATAGTTTTCATCATTTCTTAACCATCATTCAGAGTTTTTGCATACAATTCATATCTGATTATGAATTTCAGTCACTGTTCCTTTTGCCTTTGATTTTCAGTTCTATTATCGCTCGAATTTCATCTCGAATTTAAAAAAAATACGAATACAGCACTGAATTCAAACTTTTTCATCAGTCTGAGGCATTTTAAATGCCGGTTGACAGCCTGCCCAGCTTTCAAAGTACCAGTGTTTGCGGATAGCCAATAGATAAAGTAATTTAGCGCGTATGTGCGGAATGGCGATCGCAGCGCTACATTATTTCGTAAAAGGCAATAGAAAAACAACTGTTTGCAGGACACTGTAGAAGACCAATACTAAAAGATACTTGCTTTTAAGAAACACGCCTTTTGGTAACAATCCAGTCCATATTTAAACATTATTGTAATCATTATAGTCATTTTGTTAATTCAATATTATGTAGATTATAGAAGTACTATTATCCATTTGTTGTAGCTCTTCTCAATTTGCCTAAATATGCTCACAGATGTGAATATGTTTGTCTTTCGGAATCAAAAGAGTCTAAAGTTTTCACTTATTTTAAAGGTTTTTTTAAGTTAAAGTGTTTTAGTACCAACAAAACTACTTCCATTTTTATTCTGACTTTCTGTAATAAAATAGACTTTTTCTTCCATGGCTACTTCATTTTATTCTGGCTTTTCTAGTAATGAAACATTCTGACAGTCACTTTCAAAAACTTAGTAAACGTGAAATTGAATGGTATTATGTATTTGAATTGTAAAAAATTAAAAATTAGTTCTAAAAAATCATTAATCAAATCTAGCATCATAAAACTATAGAAATTTGTTTCCAAAAATAAAACAATTCTTTTTATATAGAGATAGTAACTAAACTATATATGGAATGAAAGAACGAATGTTACTTTCTTCTTCATTGGCACAATAACCCCATGGTGGGCCACAGGGCAGTCTGCTTTTAGCAGATTTCGAGACAGGTGGCGTTTTTGTTTTTGCAGGGGGTAGGGGCTGTCAGCCCTACGTCCAGCAGTCATATTAGATCGAGATCGAGACCTTACGGGTTAAAATGATTCCGATCTAAATTATATTAGGATCGAATATACTTCATTCCTGTGTCACTGAGTGCCAATCATCGGCTATCAGGACCCAATAACATTCATCATTATAATAAAATTTTTGTGTAAATATAAAAAATTAAAAAAAGATATATATTTTTGTTCTATAAGTAATTGATAGATTTAAATTTTTATCTTGAAAAGGGCCTTATGGCTGGCGCTTTGGTGCTCGGTACCACATGTTTCAGTTTCGAGTCCCGTCGGTGTCATTGATGTTTGCAGTGGTTCGGAATTCACTTTAA
>BPLR01019159.1:0-71841 GCA_021605095.1 Caerostris extrusa | reverse complement strand
AAGTTACGTGGCTGTTGCAAAATGTGTGCATCAACAGCGTTTAGATATCTTATGAATGCCGTTGGTATTTGAAAAAATGATACTGATGAATGGCACGTTTATGACCAAACTCCTTACTCCTGCTGTTGTCTTTATCATAAGCGTCAAAGACGCTTATTGTAAGACAACAGCTATACTTCAATTTCTACGAAAAGTCTCGTAACCCCTGTAAGCAATGGGGCACCCCACAAATTTTTTCTGGGGTTATTTCTTTTTCACATTTTGTTTCCAAGTACTAGTTGTGCTTCATTTGTACTTAAATCATCATTTAACCGATATGATCACCAATTACAATTACGATTGTAACATCAATTGCGATGTGCAAATACTCAAAATTGAGATCGATTTGCAAAAGCTAAGCGGAAAGAGTGGAGAAAGAAATATCGCACTAGTAAAATAAATGTTTTAATGATTTTATTTTATATATTTATATTTATATATTTTTTATATTTCATTTTTAGTGTTATATATTTCTTTTTACAATGCTCAAGTTTTAGTATCATATTATTATTACGTTATCTATGTTTACATGTAAGAATAATAATAAACACAAAAATAATAACTCATTCCTGTTTCAATTTGTCACCCAAAAAAATGTCTATAGTGGGTCTAAATCTAATATGGAAATATATAATTTTACATGCGGCCTCAAGTGAAAGTCTGGATGCCTTCTAAAGTGGCCCGCAAGATCATTTAAGGCCACCTGTTTTTGATAGAGTAAAAAGATTCATGGTATTCTAACGATATCTAAATCTGCATTTGTGACATTCGGCATGTTCTAATTGGATACTGCGTAGATATAAAGGGATATAATAAAGTTCAAATATATATTTAATCATTCGAAAATTGCAATAATTTCGAAAAATTGCTTTATTAATTTCTAAATCTTGGTGGAAGATCATACAATGTTCAAAGTTAATAATACATCGTGCATATGCTTTTTATGAAAGAGTTTAAATTAAATTTGCTGCAAGTTTAAAAAAAAAAAAAAATATATATAATATAGCACAAATGTATAATTTCAAGTTTTGCAATTACTTGAAGCAAAGAAGTTGAAAAGAACATGACAAACTACAAAATTCGTAAAAGAAAATTTTGTAAAACAATCCTAGTATTTTTCCTCTTTAATAAGCCGTGACATAAACCATTCATTTTCTTTGATAAATTGGTTATAATTTAGATGTTTGTCTCTTTTTTTTTCCGTCTAAATATATTTTTTTTTTAAATAATATTAGATTAGTTTGAAAACATCTTTATAATTACTGAAATGGAAAAATACTTCTATGCCATTGAAAAACTTTAGATTTTTAAATTCACTAGATTCCGATCTAAATGTTTAATATATTGAATCAACAGTTGTATGTTTTCATACTTTAATATAATATCACAAATCCAATGTTTATTTATGTGTATCCTACAACTAGTGTTCTGTTTTATGATGTTCTATGGAATTTTCTATATTATTCATTCAATAAACTTGATAAAAAATCGTTACTCATCCTCAGAAATAGTTACCCTTGATATATGAATTGAATTCTCTACATCAGTAATAGAAACATGGAAGTAATAGAAGCCGGTTCTAGAGGTCCCGGTATTCTGCACAGTTATTAGGTGCATCTGAACCGGCCGTTAGATTATTATATACAGTTACACTCGGTAAAGTATATTTTTGTATTCTGTTTAGTTCAATTTTATCGTCGAAATTTATTTGTTAATTTAAATAACAGGTCAACAGGCTTTTATTTATCTAACCATTGGTTTACTTTTATATATACAGTTGGCTATCAGCATAAACATTATTATTTGGGAGCAGCACGATATTTGATTTTCTTGTACTTTTCGGAAGATATGACAACAAACTTGAGGTAGATTTCAAATTCTAAGTTGTTTTATATGAATGTCATTCCATAGTTGAAGTATTTTTAATTCAGATTTTTATATTGTTTTGACATAGGAGATAGATAGCCTTAGATAAAAATTACTTTAAGTTTTGCATGAAATATGGCTTGAAGTAACGTTGCGATTCTTCCTCAAAAAAAATACTTTAAGAGACTCGTCGTATCAAAATCACCATATCATATTAATCATATTTCAATTTTAGTTTAAAAATATGATTTGTAATTTCTTTTTTGTTTAAGATTTTTATAATTCAGTAAAGATTTTATGATTTTTCAAAAGGGTTTTGATGATTTTTATTTTAATTGGACGCATAATTCACTTTCAGTTTAATAAAAAGAAATAGAACATAAAAAATGTTATTCAGTTCACAATGATCCATTCCAAATTAGAATAGCCGGGATCCTTAATTACTTTTTTTTTTTTTTTTTTTATTGCTACTATATTTATTGATAGAACGTTTTTCTAACAATGCATAAAAACAAAGCAGATCTGGACGGTTGACGTTTTCTTTTTCAGGTTATTTCTGCACCTGAGGGCTCCATCTCCGATATGACAGGGCCTGAATGGCCGAGTGGCTAGCGCTCTGGCGCTCGGTACCACAGGTTTCGGGTTCGAGTCCCGGCGATGCCATGGGTGTTTGTAGTGGTTCGGTTTCACTTTTAAACTGTAGGTCCCGGTCTGTTTAGCCCAAAGTTTGCACAAGATGACCGTAGAGAGACAAAAACCAAATCGATATGACAGTGTAAATACAGTTGAAACTATGAAAAATTGATCGGAATATATTTACAAATATAAGGAAATTAACTAACAATCGTAAACAAATAAAATAAAAAAAAAGATAGAAAAAAATTAAAATTAAATTAATTAAAATCATAACTGGAACGTAAGAGTCAATCTCCTGGATTGCAGGGGGCCTGATTGTCCGAGTGGCTAGCGCGCTCTGGCTCGGAACCAGGTTTCGGGTTCGAGTTCTCGGCGGTGCCAGGGATGTTTGTAGTGGTTCGAATCCACTTTTAAACTGTAGGTCCTGGTCTGTTTAGCCCTCGTGCGCACAAGATGACCGTAGAGCGACAAAACCAAACCAAACCTGGATTGCAGTATTTTCATGATTAATAAACATGTCGAAAAATTTAATATAGACGTGTTTAAGAAAATCTTTAAGGAAGGAATGTTAATAGCTTTATAGATATCAGAATTGCGCGTGAACCATTTAGCAGAGGCCATTTGGCGGATAATGATATTTTGCAAAGTTTCAAGCGTTTTTAAATTAAATTTAGCTGCGTAGGACCAGATCGGGCAAGCGTACGAGAATTGGGCGAAGCATAGCAGTGTAAAAAGAATTTTTGTAATCCCTGGTCATGGTAGAATTTCTATTTATAAATGGGTAGAGTTTTCTGAAGTCAATACGAAATTTAGTTTTGGTGTACAGAAAATGTTGTTTCCAAGTTAAACGCTGATCCAGAATAACTCCTAAATATTTAGTTTGACTATTTCAAGTGATAATATTATTGTTGATCAAGATCACAGGTTTTTTTTTACGTTTATTTCAATAGAGAAGAAAAACAGCTTCAGTCCTATCTACATTTAAAGAAATTTTCTATTTATTGAACCAGTTATTGAGAATTTTAAGGTGATTAGTGACGGGCATAGGTAAGAATTTACAATTTCAATTTTGTACAAAGCAAGGTTTTAAAATTTTATCACTTGCCATTCCTTTAAAAATCTGCACAAAAGGCAGTTCAATTGTTTTTGCCTATCCCTAGAGGATGTTTTTGAAAATCAATCTCAATTAATGAGTAATGTTTGTTTAGACTCGCAAATCTTGCTACCATTCAGAAAGAGAATCGTAAACTATTCAGATTGGTTTTTACTTTCGATGGATGAGTTACAAGGCTTAAAAAAAAAAAAAAAAAAAATCATTTTAATGTTTTAGAATAATTCATACATGTCAGTGGATTTAACATGATAATGAAACTAGTTGATGACTTTGCAGAAGTCATGATTAGTGAAAGCCACAGAAAATTATCCAAATCCACACAATATATATGTATATATATATTTAGATTAACAATTTTATATTAAATATGTAGTTTGACTATCCCAAGGGATAATATTATTGTTGAGCATAATCACAGGCGTTTTACTTTTATTTCCAATAGAAAAGAGAACAGCTTCAGTCTTATCTACATTTAAAGAAATTTTCCATTTATTGATAACTTTAAGGTGATTAGTAAGAGAGATTGCTAAATAAAACATTCAAATGTACAAGTCTTTCGGCATCGACCTATCTTCGTGAGAAAAAATTTTGTTTGAGCATTAAAAAAAATCATTTTACTCATAACTTTTGTATTTGAATATTTAAAAATCAAACCAAATGCTAAAAAAAACTTATTGAATTTCAATGACACGCCTGCTTTTCTGAAGGCAATACGAAATTTAGTTTTGGTGTGCAGAAAATGTTTTTCCAAGTTCAATGCTGATCCAGAATAACTCCCAAGTATTTAGTTTGACTATTCCAAGGATAGCATTATTGTTGATCATAATTAGATTATCTATATTTAAGGAAATTTTCCATTTATTGAGAACTTTAGTAAGGGTGATCGCTAAATAAGTCAATAAAATTCACAAGTCTTTTTGCAATCTGACATATCTTCGTGAGAAAAATTTTTGAGTATCGAAAAAAAAAGAAAGATGAAGAAAAAAAAAAAACATTTAACAAATAATTTTTGCATTTTAGTATTTAAAAAATCAAACCAAATGCTAAAAACTTATTGAATTTCAATGACACGTCTGCTTTTTCTGAAGGCAATACGAAACTTAGTTTTGGTGTGCAGAAAACGTTTTTTCCAAGTTAAATGCTGATCATAATCGCAGGTTTTTATGTTTACTTCAATAGAGAAGAAAATAGCTTCAGTCTTATCTATATTTAAAGAAATTTTCCACTTATTGAACTTTAAGGTGATTAGTATGGGTGATGGATCGTTAAATAAGACAGTAAAATGCACAAGTATTTTTACATCGATCTATCTTCGTGAGAAAGGGCCTGACTACAGGTTTCTTGTTCGAGTCCCGGCGGTGCCATGGTTGTTTGTAGTGGTTTTGGAATCTACTTTAAACCGTAGGTCCCGGTCTAATAGGATCGTAGAGCGTTGCAGGGTGTTGTTATTCCGCGTCCGTAGCTTATTTTCTAGCTACACGCAACTCCTGGGTAGTGCTAAGTGAGTATTGTCGGTGCAGCGCTTGCCTTAAGGGCATCAAAGACAATTGTCTAAGTGTTTGCCGGGTGCATTAGAAAAAAAAAAAAATCTTCCGAGAAAAAATTTTTTGTTTTGAGTTTCCAAAAAAAAAAAAAAAAAAAAAAAATAATAATAATAATAATTTAACTCATAACTTTTGTATTTGAGTATTTAAAAATCAAACCAAGAAAAACCTATTGAGTTTCAGTGATATACCTGCTTTAAAAAAAAGCCATTTCAGATGCCCAATAGAAATTAATACAAACCAAGAAGAAATATTTAACGTTTCCCTCCATCGACGGCCAAAATGAAATAAAAGAACCTCGTCGCTTGAATGAATTTTTGAGATGAATGTTTATTCCAATTGCAATATAAATCATTAAATCCCCAAAATTTAAATTATTTGGTATCAATATTCTACGAATCGGACATTATTCTTTACTACGTTGTTTTTGTATTTGAAAAGAACAAAAAATGAATGTCGGCATTTCTATAATTCATAATTACAGTAGTTTTATATTAAATAAAAATCTATTCTACTATTATCTGTTTTTAAATAAATGAGATAATACATTCTGACTTATTTAATTGTGGGTTTCGAGACTTAGTGAATCGGTATTATCTTATTATTCATAGTTTTCTTTATTTGAAAAAGAATCAAAATGAGTGTCTGTATATTTCTAATTCATAATTACAGTGTTTATTTTGAAATAAAAAAATCTATTCTTCTATATGTGTTTTTAAATAAATGAGACAATAAATTTTTTAACTTTGTATAATAGTGCTTTTCGAAAACAAATGGTTTTTAAAAAAAATTTAGAAAAAAATGCTTTTTGAATATTTAATGCTAGAATTTGTAACCCTCTTTTTTGCATATTTTATCAAAAGTGAAATTATTTAATTCAATTTATTTGAAAGATATTATTATTATTTGGAAGAAAAAAATTTAACCACTGTGATTTAAAAATAAAAATATATATATTTCATCAAAATTGATATGCTTGTCTATTTTAGTGCTTCATTATTTTAAATTATGCACAAGTTTCTTATTATCCGTTTTTATTTTAACATAAAAGATCGAAGAATCTCAAAGAATTTATTTAGAATGAGAATTTATCAAGTTTTAAATTTCAGATACTTATGTTAATTTTTCTAAAACACGTTATTTCTTTTAACAATATCACTTTATCTAAATTTTTATATATATTTTTTTTAAATAACAAATATACATCATCTAACATGATTATTCTTATTATTTTCTGTGAAATGCTTTTTTTTAATAATAGTAATTAAATAATTTTTTTTTTTTTATTAAATTTTACTTTTAGATGAGTCTATGTAGATTTAGTTAAAAAACATGATCCTTATTTAATGTTATTATGCTCTTTTTTCAATATTACGCATTACGTCTTTTTCTATTTCAAACATTAATTCATATTATCATTTTTTTTGTCAATATTTTGTTGATAATAATAATAATATTTGTTATTTATTTTTTTTTTTTTGCAAACATTATTTTTTTCAGATATAAAGAATAGAAAAGAATTGTTTTAGTATAAAATTTTAAGAGCTTAAAAAAAAATCTAAAATTTGTAATGTATAATTTGAGAAGAAATAAAAAGAACAGTGTTATAAGTAACTTTAATGTGATGTCTACAATCAAATTATATCATTTATGGTACCATTAAAAAAATGTAGTCGTACATATGTTTATTTTCATTATTTAAAAGAATAATCTTTTGTGATTTAATACATGTTATATATTTAAAGCAATAATCTGAAATATTTCTGTTCATAAGATGTTAAATATTATGTTAACATCTTAGACATTATGTTAAAAATATCGTGTTAACTTTAAACCTTAAACTAAAACCTTAAGCGTTATGTTAATATCTTATATTATGTTAAAAAATATTATGCTACCTTAAACTAAAAACCTTAAACATTATGTTAACATCTTATTCATTATGTTAGCCATAAACCTTAAATTTAAAACCTTACACATTATGTTAACATCTTATACATTATGTTAAAAACCTTAAATTTAAAACCTTACACATTATGTTAACATCTTATACATTATGTTAGCCATAAACCTTAAATTTAAAAAAAACCTTACACATTATGTTAACATCTTATACATTATATTAAAATATTATTTTAACCTTTACTTTCTGAGTTGAAATAGTAGGTTGAACATCAGGCATTAACAAACATTCCACTAAATGATGATGCAAACCCAATATGTGTGAAAAACAATCTATTTTTAAGAAAAATTTCAATGAATTCACTTTTAAATACATTTTTTTCTTCTTTTGTATTTTTGAATAAAAGGAAATAGTAAGATTTATCACATATTTGAATTTTAAATACAGTTTGTTTATTTATTTACATATTAACATGCTTGCTGATTGATGAGTTATTTGTTAAACATTTTATCAACTAAGCTTATTTTTAGATCATTTAATGAAAAAAAAAAAACGCAGTATCTTTCCTTTATTATATTATGAACTCTATTTAGGATTTATTTTCTTCTTTAAAAAGAAACTAATTGTTTTTATTATACATATTTCATTCTCATAACATATTGATTATTTTTATTTTTATATAAGCATTCATGGGTTGTATTAGGGCATCAATTATACAAAGTGTAAATAATTTCAAAATTTGGACAAGAAAATCGAGTTTCATTTTGCAAAATTTTTCTTCTTCTTAATATCTTATTTAAAATACTTTGCAGTTCTATATTTGCTTTTTATAGCGTTGCTTTGAATTTTTTTTTATTTTTCCATATTACATTTATATGTCGTGTTTTTGTTTAGTACATAAATCATTTTCTGAGGTCAAACTATAGTTAAACAATATTTTAATCAACAAATGTAAATTTTGTGTATTAAAAATGTCGTAAAATCAAGCATTTGACATTTACACAATAGTAATTTTTTTTCGTAATTTCTGTTTTTAAAACGTGTATTGCATTTATAATTGGAATTTGAGGTTTTCTTCTTTAAATCGATTGAAAACTGCTAAAATAGAAGTTGAAAACAAAAAGTATCTCATGGAAGACTAGTTAACTTTATTTTCTATTTTTGTCAATTCCTACTATTAGTTCTTATTCTCTCTCTATATATTTATATATTGTTCAAATTTTCAATCGTTATTAAAATACTTTTTATTCATCCACTCAAGTTCAAATACATTTTTAAAACTTTTAGTGGATGTCACTTGATGTTAATACAGTTTTTCAAATATTAATTGATTATTTAAATTTAATTAATTTTTGCCACTTAATAGTGTGATTCTGTCATACGTATATACATATTTATATTCATTGTAATTATTTAATAAAGTAACTAAAATAAAATTTTTATTTGTTGACCTAAGTAGGAATTGTCTTTAATTTTTTTTTTTTTTTTTTACATTACTTTATGTGGTAAAATAAATAATATAACCCGATCTAATGAAAAAGAAATTGATCAAATTGATAATTCAGCAATTTTTACGGATGGCAATTTAAATTTTTAAAATTTTAAAAAAAATCAAAACTTAATTAATGGTTGAAAAATACATATTTACATATATTTCCTTTTTCGTTAATTATTATTATCATATTATTTTTGTAGAATAATACGATAATAGAATAATACGATAATTTGTAGAATAATTTTTTTGTATAATAATACGATTTTTTCTTCTTATGGCAGTATCTAAAATAAAGAAATGTAAAATTTGATAACAATAATGAAAACATTAATGCATTAATTTTTTTCCAAATCTCAATAAATTTTAGTTACTAACATTTTTTCTGAAAAGTATTCATTTAAGTATAAATTTAATTAAAAATTATGTGAAATTCTTTAAATTTGACATTCATTTTGCTGTTTCAAAATTATTATAATCCTATATTTCTATACCTTTTTGTATAAATCCTGTAAATTTTTCAACTATATTAATTAAAGATTATTGGAAAAGCTTATGTCTTCTATGTTAAATGCATCATTTTAATTATCAATATTATTACAATCCTAAATGACTGTATTTTTATATATAAATAAATTTTTTTCAATTGTATGAATTAACGAAAAGAAAAATCCGTAGCTTAAGATTATTGGAAGAGCTTATGTCTTCCATGTTAAATTCATCATTTTTAATTATCAAAATCATTACAATCCTAAATGACTATATTCTTATATAAATAAATTTTTCAACTGTATTAATTAAAGAAAAAGAAAAATCCGTAATTTAAGGTTATTGGAAAAGCTTATGTCTTCCATGTAACAGTCGTCATTTTTTAATTATCAAAATCATTACAATCCTAAATAACTATATATAAATAAATTTTTCAACTGTATTAATTAAAAAAATCCGTAGCTTAAGATTATTGAAAGAACTTATGTCGTCCATGTTCAACGCATCATTTTTAGTTAATTTTTTTCTGGGAATATTAGTAGTATAAAAATTATTCAAGGATCTAGAGGGAGTTTCATACATTTTAACATCTCGTATTTTTTTTATTTAAAAATTCATTATAATTTTCTTATTTAAAACTTTAATATGTTATTTTACATTTAAATCAAACTTTTTATATTTCATTACATTTTTCTACAAAAAAGAAAAAAATCTCAAATGTATTTCTGTTAAAACATTCAGATCCATGCTGAATCACATAAATTTTATTTATAAATATTTTTTGTATCATCAGAATTATATAAATTTTAATTTTTTGAGTTTTACAGTAAAATAACTGGTTTAAATATTTAAAAAGAGTGTTTCCAAGCTTTTTATGTGAATCGGGAAAAATATACATAATTTTCTAGTTACTGTTTTTTTTTTTTTTTTTTCAAGCAAACTAAACAGCTAATGTGAAATTACAGTTGGGCGAATAAAATTCTGCGCTATTGAATTCAGTAATAATAGAATGTATGTGTGAGACAATGTTTCCTTTCGCAGAACTCTTAACCATATGTTTCAATGAAATGCTTAAAGATTCATTTTGTAGCATATTTCTTGGCCTCTAATTATCCTTTTTAGACCTCAAGCAAGTCCTAAATCCTGAATAACAAACTACTTCCAGTCCTTAAACCAACGAATTAAATTACCTATCTTTCTGACAGCCGAAAGTATTTTGCAGCAAAATTATCAGTGGCAATAACATGTGTAATTTTTTGTCATCTTTACGTAATTTGTTTGTTTGAAATCTATTGAATCGGCTCTACATGTGGTGACTTGACTATTGATCCAAAGTTGCTTTTTTTTTTTTATGATGATGGCTTCTTTTCTTAGATATTCATTGTAATGAAGTTTTTATTATTATTATTGTTGTTATTATTTTGTCAATGGACCATTGAATAGGGAGGTAAAAAAGGAAGGCAGAATGTTCCGAGAAGTTTCTCTTTGGCGGCAAGGCTTCAGGTGATCTGCACAAACATCGGTGGCACATTTCGCCGAAATTGGGATTGTTCAATGCCTGACAGATTCCTTTATCTGTGGTGGTGGATGGAAACTATTCACGATGTTTTATTTTTTATTTATTTTTATTGCCTTTTAAATGTCGAGCAAGGAAAGAAATATTCGGAGAATTGCTTTGAATTTATTTACGTGCAAGCAAATGCAATGGACTGTGGTAGCCGAACTGGACTAAACAAAAACACTATCCGAAGATATTTAGTCATAATATTTGGAGCTTCGTAAACAGTGTCTTTTTTTTTTTTTTTTTTTTTTTTTAACTTATTTCGGCCGAGGAATGTGATAAGGAAAAAAAAAACATGTAATAGAAGGAAACAACTGGTATAAACAGTTTAGAGAAACCATTGTCCCATTTTAGAGTGAACACCGATTGTGATTTGTGATTATTTGTGATTATTTAAACACCAAGTATTTGATACTAGCAAAATACGCATTTATTCTAATAGGAAATGAAAATATCCTGTTTTTATGTTGTACTAGCTTTTAATAATAAGTTGTTTTTTTTTTATTTCCAAACATGTTATTTCAAATATAAAAAGTTCTCAATACTAGTAAGTGCAGAATATTGCAAATTTATGAATATTAGGTAAATAGTAAAACACTAAGTCAATGCTCGTTTTGGAAAAAAAGGGAAATAAAAGATTTTTTGGTATACAGACATTTTATTTTTATCAAAATGGAAGTTTAGAATTGATAAATTGTAAGAATGGGTGGAATTTTTAAATAATCTATTTCTGTATTAAGAAGTCTTGATTTGACTGGTATTTATTTTTAAATTGTTGAAACATGGGTTGATTTCAAGTTGCAGAACAGTGAAAATGTAAGTAATTAATTTTGGAAGTGTATGAAAGTTTAGAGATTCAAACTGAAAATGTGTTAAGAATGACCAGGAATGATTGTGCTTAGAAATTTCGTTTAATTATAAAAAAAAAAAAAAAAAAAAAAATGGCGCCAACCATTTACTAAATTTCATGTCACCCATATGGTAATCTATCTTTTCGAAGATCTCTAAAATAATTATGCCTCATATATATAATTTTTTTAATCATGTGAACATGATGTCCTGGTCATGGATCCGTGATGTTATCCGAAAATGAGGTTCAAGCAAAAAAACTCCATTGCAAATTTTGGCTGAAAATGGTACTTTGGGCCCCTTAACTCTTGAAATGCTTTATGAATAACGTTAGTCTTAAGGAATTTTCTGGAAAATTTGGCTGTTATTTGAAGTGTTTCATGGTATGGTTTTGAATCACTTTGCATGTTTTAGGTTGGGATTTTAAACATTTGTATATCCATTACTGTAAGTACTCGTAGTGCGTTGATCAATTCCTTCTTTTTGAAGTTTCATATTTATCACTTTCGGCATTTTCCGGTGCCTGTTGAATTGTATAGTGCTTCTTATTGTATTTGGAATATTTCATTCTTCATTTATGCCTAGAATTTCCTAATCTTTGATATATTTTCTTGGCTATTGAATGTGATAACGTTTCTTGTAGAATTTGGAATACTTCATTCTTCATTTACGACTAAATTTATTTTACTTTTTGCATATTCTTTTAGAGATTCTTGAACAATTCATTCTTCATGAAGTTCTTGATCTATTCAACATTGCTATATTCATGTGGTTATTGAATTTGGCCATTCTTGTAGTATTCCAATCAATTGCTTCATAAATCTCTTGCATCATTAAACATTGTTATATTCCTGAGTTTATTCATCCGTTCTCGAATGTTCCCGCATGATAAATTGAAGTTTGCAGAGCAGATTTCAGTTTATATATATATAGCGAGAAAGAGAGATTTTTTTTTGTCTGAGCATTGTATCGGGGGAAAGATCTAATTTGTTCATGAATTTTTAAAAAGATTGGCATTTGATTCCAAAAATTATCAATCACGGTTAATAGATTTGTTACAGAGTTGTTAGAACATCACATGATGTCTGTTA
The DNA here is from genome assembly GCA_021605095.1 of Caerostris extrusa. Classification (NCBI taxonomy): domain Eukaryota; kingdom Metazoa; phylum Arthropoda; class Arachnida; order Araneae; family Araneidae; genus Caerostris; species Caerostris extrusa. The sequence goes on along the minus strand of BPLR01019159.1, from coordinate 59,257 downwards.
AAAGAAATGATTGATGAACTTTTGCATTTTCATATAAAAAATGCGAAAACAGTTGGAATTTTGGCGTGATTGAATAAGAAAATAAACCATATGGCTAGCTTTGAATTTGATTCAAGTATAACTTTTTATTGAATGCTTTTGTGTTTTCTTATAAGAGAAATTCTAGTTTTTAATTAATTAATTAGTGATTATTTATTTAATTAATTTTCCTGAAAATATCATAATTATATTCTTTGATTGAATTTTGTAAACGAATTTCAAAATAATTCATTGCATAAATGAAATATCAAAAAGTTCAAATTTTTATATTTTAAAAGCACACTGCATTTTACAATGTATTCTTACATAATAATAAACTTTTTGGGTCATGTGTATAGTTAATTATAAAAATAAATAAATAGTAAAATGAATAAATAGAGAAATGATGCTTTTATAAACTTAAAAGAATCAAATTTTAAATTATATCTTTCTAGTTTTTGTTCCCCCAAAAGAAATTATAAATAATATTAGTTCTAAGAATAAATTAAAGAATAATAAGAAATCCATGGATGCTTTTTTAGAAGAATGATAAGATGAAATAAAAAATAAATATGAATCTCACTTTATATGAATGATAGAAATGCCTTAACGAAAAATTTGAAATGCATAATAAAAAAGGCGTACTTAAAAGAAAATTACGATAAAAAAACTATTTGTATGAATCGATTAAAAATATTTTTGTACAATTTTTTTTTTTTTTTTTTTTTTGTTGTTGAAAATCGGTGAGCGTGTTCTGTGCTTATATATATCAGAAAAACCCCAGCGATGCGATTTAAAATGAACTGTTTTTTTTTTTTTTTTTTTATAGAATATTGACATCATATAATGCTTAATTTATGTAAAAAAAAAATTAACATTCTGTTTTACTGTTCTGTAGATAGAACTGAAAAATTTCTGTTGAATTATTGACCAATTTTCTTTTTTTATTTTTCGAATTTCAAATAATAATCAATTTGACATGAAAGAAGTAGCTGGTGAAAAAGAGCAAACAAGAATATGGCCATTAAAAAAAATGTTTTTTTTTTAAGGTGTTGAATAGTATTAATTTTGGAAAAAGTATTTGATGAAATCCTATAAATTGAGGAACTTGAAAACGTTTTAATAACATAGTAAAAAAAAAAAAAAAAAAAATACCAAGGTAAAATAAGGTAATAGGTAAATAAGTTTCATCATTATAACTGGAAAAAAATAAGGTTGAAACATTTAGTTTCAACTTTATTTTAGTGTATTAAAAACTGTTTTCAATGTAGTATTTCGTACAATCTTGTTGTAAATTTTACATTTTCTTTTCATTTTCTGGTCAACTAACACACTTGTAAGCTTTGGTTCAAAAGTAGAGATTTCCAGTTTTTCATTTTAAATTAACAATATACTTAATTCTTGTATTTAAAAAAAAGTAGTTTCTGTTTCGCCCAGTTTTTATTTTTTTTAAAGTATTATTTCCAAACTAGTTTTGTTTTCAAGACATGAGAGTTCTGTGTGTATGGAATGTATTACACAAAAGATTTCAACACAAATACGAAATCATTTAGAAGAGCTCTGAATACATGAATTGCTGAATGATGTTTTTAATGTCAAAAGCAAAATAGTTATCTCGTTCTACAGTGTTTGCAAAACATTTTGCTTTAGCATCAATGTTTCAGTATTATAAACTGTAAAAAGAACGAAGTACCAGTGATAAATGAGATTACTTGATTGAAAGAAACTACAGCAATCTATAGTTATTATTATTTTTTTTTTGTTCTAATGCAGCTGGCAAATACTTAGGCAGTTGTCTTGGATTCCTTAAGGCAAGCGCTGCACCCACGTTACTCACTTAGCACCCAAGAGGTGCGTGTAGCTTGAAAATAAGCTACGGACGGGAAGTAACAGTACCCCAGCAACGCTCTACGATCCTGTTAGACCGCAACTACGATTTAAAGTGGATTCCGAACCCCTACAAACATCCATGGCACCGCCGGGACTCGAACTCGAAAGCTGCGGTACCGAGCGCCAGAGCGCTAGCCATTCAGGCCCCATGTTGAAATATTATGAACTATAAAAAGAGTGAAGTACTTTATCATTTATTTCATTGATTTTATTGTGCGTTTTAGATTTTCCAGCCATAAATGAGATTATTTGATTGAAGGAAAATACAAAAGTCTATAGTTATTATAGTGCGCTTGTTTTAAAAGGGGGATTAGAAGGGCGATATAACCAACCACTTTATCCTAATCCTATCACTTTTGCCTAATAGGGCCACTGCAATTAGCTCTTGTAGCAGATTTGTCTACGGGATATCATTCTTTAGAGAAAATTATGAAACATATATTTTCGTACAAAGAAAGAAACAACTAAAGCATCTTTACACTGCCAATAAAAGTTTTTCATATAAGTTTTAAAGACTAGTGACACAATCGTACAGTCATACATAATAGTCCATGCTTTTTCCATTAAAATAAGGGATATAAAAGTATTTTTATGAGACTTTAGTAAAAAGGATAGTTTACAACTTTTGATGAACTTTTTAGAGTTTAGGTTTGTTTGGTTTGCCGCTCTGCGGTCATCTTGGGCCCACGTGGGCTAAGTAGTCCGGAACATACAGTTTTAAGTGGATTCAGAATCACCAACAAACATACATGCCATCGCCAAGATTAGAACCTGAAGCTTGCTGTACCGAAGACCAGAGCGCAAGCCACTTGGCCATCAGGCAGCGTAGAATGTAGGAAAAGTTCTCGTTTCATGCATATATGGGGTGCTCCAACGATCATGGGACACACTTTGAGGGGTGGAACAGCTTACTAAAACATACATTTTTTTTTTTTGCTTAGGAATGCAGAGCGGAAATGACACGTTGAGGCACAAACACAGAAAAAATGAGGCACGAAAAGGAAAACATCATTAACATCTTTGCAAAGTGCTTCTTTGATTCAGTGTTTGCAACAAATGCTCAAAGTTGTGATCACCAATAGTTGGTAGCGTCGAAGTAGTGATACAGTACCAAACGGTTTTATAGATGCAAACAGAAACTGAAGTAGCAAACTGAAAACTGTAGTAGCAAGCTGAAGTAGCAAATAGTTCTAAAGATGCCAGGCATTTCGCGCAATGAATAATCTAGCTGCGAGGTCCTCAATTGAGTTAACTGGTATCTCGTAAATGAAAATACAGTTGCAAATACATAGTAAGAATAAATTAGAGTGCGCTCGGAGTTGTCACGTGATACCCGTCAAGTTAAGGGGCATGGATGTTTGTTGGTGGCTCGTAATCCATATTAAACTGTAGGTCCCTGTCTATTTAACTTAAAGCGTGCACAAGATGAGAGTATAGCGACGAACCAAACCTACTTTATTAAGCAGAGAATATGACGCCCTCTTTTTAAATTTTATGTTGGAATTTAGATGTAAAGGGGGAGGGGAGGAGAGTCTAATTTATTTCATGTTTCCGAAAATTTGACATATAGTTCAGAACATTTCAGTGGCACCCACAAACTCCTTGTTGGCATCTCTGTTGTATGCTTGTATTCTTTTTCCACTAGGAAAAAAAAAGATCATATGAATGATCTTTTATGAATGGATTTTCGAATGAATACGAATGAATTTTCATGATGCGAATCTTTTATTTTTTAAAAAAATCATTACGAATTATGTAAAAATTTATGAGTATACAAAAAATAAAACGAACAGTTATTAAAAAAACTGGGCAAAAATGCTAACAGCGCTGTGCAAAGGTTAACAAACGCCTGAATGCACGCGAAAACATCAGAAAGTGAACGGTTCGATCGCTGTCTTATTATTATAGAAAGTGCCGAGCCATCGAATGCCACCTACTTTATTAAGCACCCATAAGAGTTGGCATCTCTACAGGTGGTAGGTACTTAAATATGTGTGCTGTCCTTCTTCTTGATTATTATTTATCCTTTGGATCTTCTACGTCTTCGTCCAAAAAGGTCGTTAGCATTAAACTGAGGTGTTGTGGACAGCTCATACGATGTAGCATCCAGGCGTTTCTCACCGAATCTAGACCCTGGAAAAGGATGATCAATATGTAAACCACACCGAAAACTTTTTGACCCAACTTTTTATCCAATTCAAACTTCTTACCCCCTCTTTTAAATTTTATGTTGCAATTTAGATGTAATGGGGAGGGGAGGAGAGTTTAATTTGTTTCATGTATAGTTTCCGAAAATTTGACATATAGTCCAGAAAATGTCAGTTAAGTGTCAGTGTCAGTGTGTACCCACAAACCCCTGATAAATGCTTGTGTTCTTTTTCCACTAGGAAAAAGTGGGAAAATGCCGAGATTTGGACAAAGCTCATTAGACTTTTTTCAGACAATGAGCGTTTGTTTGTCCTTTTTTCTGTTAATGGGGGCGTTTTCTATTCCGCTCACGTCTTGCAAATTACACGGCGCTGACATAAAATCTCCTATTGAAGTACAACCACTCTGGGGTGGACTCGAACGCGGGCGCAGGGGAGGGGGGATCTCTTGGGTGTCTGGCTAGACAGGCAGACAGAGCCCGTGTCCTTTCCCCACTATCTCTAATCCACGTATGAATGAAGAACATTCTGCATTGACATGTCGGAGTTGCTGTCAGAAGGGGAGCCCGATGGCATGCAAATGCTTACTAATGTTTCTCAAGGACATGTTTGCCTAAAAAGCCTTCTTTCATTTTTCGGTATGACTGGATGTCATTGAATGCCGAGATATGCAAATGTATGCATACGTGACAGTTGTAGTTTCTTTACCCTTCAGTATTTGTGGTTTTTAAAATAAAATCCTATTGCGCGGACTTTGCTGTTGAATGGTTTAGCTTATTTCTGTGCAACTTGAGGATTTAAAGCCAACATATTAGTATAATTATACTAATATGTTGGTTTTAAAACCTGTATGAATTGCGTGCAATTGGACATTGTATGAATTACGTGCAATTGGACATTGTATGAATTGTATTAATTATTGAATTGTATGAATTACGTGCAATTGGACATTGTATGAATTGTATTTATTATTGAATTGTATGAATTACGGAATTGCAATTGTATGAATTACGTGCCCATATTTTTTTGCAAAGAAATATATGCTTTTAATTCGCATTTATTTATTATTATTGTTATTACCATTATTTCTGCACAACCAGTGATCTTAGTTACTTTTTGCAAAGCACGTTATTGCAATAAATCTGATCGGCGTTTCCATTTTATGACGTTCAGAAATTGCTATTTTGTTATGCAAATAGCATACGTTCGCAATTTACCACTTTCATGCAAGGCGGTTTTTTATGTGTGTGTGTTTTTCTGGCAACCTTAGAGACATTTTTCTATTTTTTCAAGCAGCACAAAGAGCATTTTTTCTCCCCTCATGGTAAAGAAACACTAAGTTACACCATGAATAGTTACTCTTCATTAGATGCCGTCCAGTGCGGCGTGCATGGAAATGAGCCGGTTGATCGATGGGCTCCGGATGGTACGCAGATGCTACATCACCAAGAAATACAAAGAGATGCATCGACTTCCCAGTCAGGAGGTTAGCATAGATTTGCATAGAGGTGGCAACCGGAAAGAATCGGAACATCCTACTGTTAAATAAAAACTGAACTCTACGTACTGTCGGGGAAGGCCCAAGCTAAACGTATTGAAAAATCTGAACTTGGCCACCATGTTACCGCTTTATACAATGTATTGCTTCGTACTTGTTAATGATGCCACATCTGGCTATTTATCGTCTGGCTATCTGGCTATTTATCGTATTACATCCGACTATTTATCGTATTACATCTGACTTTTTATCATTTGAAAAAAATATTTTTCTTCTAAATAATTTACAGATGCTACATCTTCTGGAAATGCAAAGAGATGCATCAACTTCCCAGTTAGGAGCTGCATAGATTTGGTTTGCTTTGTCGCTCTACGGTCATTTTGTGTCCACTTTAGGCCAAATAGACCTTAGAATTGCTTTAATTCTGATCTATTTAGCCTATTATCTGCAATTTAACGAGGATTCCGAACCACCAACAAGCAACTAGGCCACCGCCAGAATTTGAAACGAGTTGCATAGAGGAGGCAATCGGAAAGAATCGAAACATCTTACTGTTAAATAAAAACTGAACTCTATCTACAGTCCGGGAAGGCTCAAGTTAAACGTATTGAAAAATCCGAACTTGGCCATCATTTTACCGCTTTATACAATGCATCGCTTTATATTTGTTAATGGTGCCACATCTGGCTATTTATCGTCTTTTCCTTCAAAATAATTTACAGATGCCACATCGTCTGGAAATACAACGAGATGCATCGACTCTATCTAGAGTAAGGCCAAGATAAACTTATTGAAAAATCCAAACTTGGTCACCATTTTGCCGCTTTATACAATGTATCGCATCATACTTGTAAATAATGCTACATCTTCTGGAAATACAAAGTGATGCATCGACTTCCTAATTAGGAGTTGCATAGAGGAGGCAACCGGAGCATTCTACGTTAAATAAAAATTGAACTCTACCTACAGTCAGGGAAGGCACAAGTTAAACTTATTGAAAAATCTGAACTTGATCCCATTTTACCGCTTTATACAATGTATCGCTTCATACTCGTTAATGATGCCCCATCTGGCTATTTATCGTCTGAAAATAATATTTTCCTACTAAATAATTTAGAAATCTGGAAATACATACCATGCATCGACTTCCCAGTCAGGAGGTTAACATAGATTTGCATAGAGGAGGCAACCGGAAAGAATCGGAACATCCTACTGTTAAATAAAGACTGAACTCTACCTACAGTCGGGAAGGCCCAAGTTAAACGTATTGGAAAATCTGAACTTGGCCATCATGTTACCGCTTTATACAATGCATCTCTTCATACTTCTTAATGATGCCACATCTGGCTATTTATCGTCTGGCTATCTGGATATTTATCGTATTACATCTGGCTATTTATCATTTGAAAAAAATATTTTCCTCCTAAATAATTTAGAGATGTCACATCGTTTGGAAATACAAAGAGATGCATCGACTTCCCAATTAGGAGTTGCATAGAGGAAGCAACTGGAAAGAATGAGGATATCTTACTGTTAAATAGGAACTGAAGAACTATAATTTTACCACCTTTTACACTGTATCTATTCAGAGAGAGAGAGAGATGTTATGAATAGTACTATGTGTTGTTGTTTATCCCCTTTACTTTAGAATCCTAAACTAAGTCCAGTAGATCATGCAGCATCAATAGATCTTAAACGGTCTTCCCTCATTCAACAGTTGCCTCGCAGAGGTACCAATATAATATAGTACGATTGAAAAGTGTTTAAGTATTCAAGCAATAAGTGATTTTAAATATTTCCAATGAGAGCATACATTTAAAAATTCCAAATACTTGTTAACATAAATTAACCCTTTGCACTCGATTTTTTTTTTCATTCGTATTACCAGCAACTCGAAGCGAGTTTAGTGAAAAGATCCTATTCACATGTAAGTTTGATATACGCATTAAAAGAAACGCATTATTTATATTGTTATTTGCATTGTCTCCGTCCCTTGAGCTTGAAGACAAATTTTAAATGGCTCCGCTCCGGAGCCCTCAACTGCAAATGGTTAATATAAAACTATAATTCTTCTAAAAAAACGGTTACAATGTTATTTACATAAATAAATTATGTGAATTATCTATATATTTATTGTGAATTGAAAAAATTAAAAAGAGATAAAGAAAAACATTAACATCGTTTTTAAAGATTTTCGTGGATGTAGTAAATACATTTTGGTTTATAGATGAAAATATTTTATGTTGTAACCCAACAATGAGGCATTAAAAAAAAAAAATCTTACAATATATTTATTTATAATGAATCAAGTGAACGGTGGATTTCGTGGACAGATTAATTGCCAATTGCTCTTTTTTTTTTCTTTTTTTCCCCACGAAAATGGAGCTCCGAAGTTCTTCAGGTTCAATCTTACCAGAAAAGAATTCGGGCAGCGTTTAATTTTAAAAATAAATGTTTCAAGACATCGTTTAATGCGAATCACGTGCAATCAGTAATGAAACGAATCTGAAGATATCCATCTTTGAGGAGTTTTGTTCCTACCAAGTGTGGACAAAAAAAAAAAAAAAAAAAAAAAAAAGAAAAAAAAGGTTCCCCCAAAATGATGATTCTTCTGCGTGGCCACGAGGTCGGAATCGAACCGAGCACTCAGTTCGCCGGGTGATGCAATTGGGATCGCGTAAAACAACCAGCATTTAAAAAATCTTATCAAGACCATCTCTCTTCAGACGAAGTCACTTTTGTAAACAGTGGGACCACCCGAGTTCGTATCACGATTTTTCTGCGCCGGTTTCTCCTTTATACGTGCACAAAAATAACTCTTGCGAAACCAGGACTTATCTGAAAAACGAGTATCATGCAAAAATAACAATCTTTTCGTTATTTTAAAATATTGTAACCTGACATTGAAGAATAAAACAAAATTATATTAAATCTAACGGAAAGAGACTTTTCATAGACAAATTAAATGACAATTGTCTTTATTTCTTCCCCTATCTTTTTATATTGTTGTTGTAAAATTGATGTGAGATTGGGTTGTTGTAACATATGGCTTTATTGGAAGATAATCCATTGCAATAAGGAGGATCTCACACAAAAAGAAGGAGCAAGCAGAACAAAGCAAACATGCAGCAAACCACGGCTATCTAAAAACGAGTATCATGCAAAAATAATAATCTTTCGTTATTTAAAACATTGTAGCCTGACATTGAAGATTAAAACAAAATTATATTAAATCTAACGGAAAGAAGACTTTTCATAGACAAATTAAATGACAATTGTCTTCATTTCTTTCCCCTATCTTTTTTTATATTGTTGTTAATTTGATGTGAGATTGTGATGTTGTTGTTGTTGTAACATATGGCTTTATTGGAAATCAATCCATTACAATAAGGATCACACACAAAGAAAGAACAAGCAAAACAAAGCAAACATTCAGCAAACCAGGGCTAACTAAAAAGAGTATCATGTAAAAATAACAATCTTTCGTTATTTAAAAAACATTGTAGCCTGACAATGAAGAATAAAACAAAATTATCTTGAATCTAATGAAGAGAAGATATTTCATAGGCAAATTAGATGACAATTGTCTCCTTTTTTCCCTTTCTATTTTTTATTGTTGTTAAATTGATGTAAGATTGGAAATTCGTTATTGTAACATATGGCTTTATTGGAAATCAATGCATTACAATAAGGATCTCACACAAAGAAGGAACAAGCAGAATATACAGCAAGAGAGCAATCGACAATAAGTCAGTCTCAAAACCACAAAAAGTCAAAAGGAAAAGAGTAAATAAAGGGGGTAGACATTTTATTTCAGGCTCCTGGCCTCCCAATACAACTGCAGGACTTCTCCCTGGCGCTGAGCCTTCCTGTTTAGTCCCTGGACATTTCAAAAGATGTTCTGAATTCACTGTTCCAGCTCTACATATTGGGCAAGTGTTCGAGGCGAGGACACCTATCCTGTTTAGGTGTTCTGCAAGACATTGTGATGTATTTGCAAGAATTGCCAGCCAACAGCAAGAGTTGCCGCATGTTGGCAATTCTTGCAAATACATCCTGCAAGGAATTTAAAAGGAAATGAATTCGACGAATTTGGTATATTTGATGTTGCTGGTTATAATTTATTCAATTGAGCAGTGTTGTAAGGTCAGTTTTCGGAACTATTTTGATTACCTGTAATTAGTTATCTATTTCAAATTCATTAAAATTTCGAATATTTTCTCGCATGCAGAACAAATTATCATATTTAAGTACATATTGAATTAAACTTGAAGATTGTAATAATTAAGAGCTAGATATCATTTGAGTTGTACATAATAATTTTAGAATACTGCAATTTTCGATACGGACTTCTTGAATCGAAATTCCGCTATGCTAGAATTCGATTTTTGAAAAAATCCACTGTGTGTCCTTTCCTTTCTATAAAAGAAAATATAGTGACTAATTAGACTTGATGCTTGTTTACCACGTTATTTTATATTAATATAGTTTTATACATTTTCATATTAATATATTTTAAATGATGTAGTCTTAAAATTGTTGAGTAGAAATTTGCTGCAGATAATATTATTTATATGCGACGCATTTGACTCCTTTTCTAAAAAGCAGTTACTATTTTAATGAATAAAGTAATGATTTCTCCAAATTTGCTTGAGAATTTTTTTAATATGCGAAGGATTTTTACAGATTTTGAACAAAATTCAATTAAGACCTGCAGTGTGATTTTATAGTAGTTTGACTAAAATTTATTCTAGAATTAGTTTTTATCATTAATTAAAAAAACGTACTTCCATAGAAAAGGCATTGAATAGCATGTGTAACTTGATTCAAGCTGCCTTTTTTAATGACATTTATTATTGTTTTTGACTTTTCGAGTCACTTTCAAAAATCATTAAAAAATACATTAATTATAAACTATTTAATGAAAATACATTGATTTAGAATGATATTTCCATAGAAAATCATGGAATAGCATGTGAGATTTTATTCCAGCTGTCTGTTTGTTGACATTTGTTATTGCACTTATCATAAAAAAAAAAAAAAATCAAATGCTAGATTACTTTAAATCAGGGATGATCAACACAAATGATCTAGCGGGCCACTTTGGAAATACATCCTACCTCCGCGGGCCGCATATAAAAATTATACATCCCCATATTAGATTTAGACCCACTATAGACATTTTTTGGAGTGAAAAATGGAAACATAATGAGTTATTATGTTTGTTTACTTTTATACTTACATGTAAACATAGATAATATAATAACAATGATACTAAACATACACGGTAAAGAAATATATAACAGTAAAAATGAAATATAAAAAATATATAAACGAAATAAAAAAAAAAAGCGAAATCATTAAAAAAAAATATTTATTTTACGAGTGCGATATTTTTTTCCCCCTCATGAGTTCGCAAAATATAATTTAATTATTCTGCGAACTCATAACTGTAAACTCATAAATGAAACAGGCCGTATCTGTGGTATATTCGCACGAATGTTATTTTAAAATCAACGTTAATTTTTCTCATAATTACGACAGTTAATTCTTAAATATAGGGGATGCCAAATAATGTTATTTTTTTAATACATTGATTTTACTACTTTGGCAATTTTAAAATAAATATATTTAGTAAAAGTGTGATAAATTTCACGATCTGGAAAAATATTCTTGGCGGGTCGCGGATTGGCGATCCTTGCTCTAAATGATTCCTATCGTTATAATAAATAGAAGTTAATTTTAGTGGTGGGTGGGGGGGTACTTTCAATATCTTGAATATTTTAAAATTAAATAATAAAATGTTTTAATCTTATTACTATTGAATTATTTTTAAGTTAAGAAAGAACTTATAACTATTATTGAGTGCGCTATTAAAAAAAAAACTTTAATTAGTATAATACTTCATATAATTTTTTTGTTTTTAATAAATTGAAGCAAATAATGATACACCAAAGAAATATTATTTATTATTATTATTATTTATTTTTGTATGAACTTTTAATTGAAGCAGCAACATATTTCTGTAACAACACACAAAAATAAGTTGATGGTGTTTGAATGACTCGTGAAAAATTATAGGATTGACAGAGAGAGTGATATATGAAAAAAATGATACGAGAAACAGAAACAATGATACAAATATAACTTTTTTTAAATAAATTAACTCGAATAATGATATACGAACAAAGAAATCTTATTTATTATTGTTTATTTATTATTATTATTTTTTTGTATCAACTTTTAAGTGCAGCAGCAACTTATTTGCGTAACAGCATACAAATAAGTTGAAAAATGATTGGTTATATGAAAAAATGATACTGATACAAATATAACTTTTTAAGAGTAACAGAAAACAAAAGAAATCTTAAATTTATTATTATTATTTTTTTGTATCTTTTTTTAATTAATTGAAAACATAAATAATACTTTTTTTTAAGAACCTGGGGTTTTATTTAATTAATTAATTTATTTTTTCCCTGCATTAATTTGTGTTATGAATGGCGGTTGTTAAACGCGCATCAATTGGCGATGTTTGGGTGCGTTTGAGTTACCCAAGAGAGTCAGAGTGTAACAAGGAGAGACGTAAACGTAATGATGCAAATATAACTTTTTTAAGAGAAATTGAAATTGAAGCAAACAATGATATACGAACAAAAGAAATCTTATTTATTATTATTATTATTATTATTTTATTTGTGTAACAACACACAAATAAGTCGATGCTTCACTTTAGATAAGTGGATGATGCTTTTGATGACTCTAGAAAAATAAAAAGAAGAGTGCTTGATATATGAGAAACAGAAAAAAAGAAATATTACTTTTTTTTTAATTAATTGAAAACCCGTAGGAATCTGATGTTTTTTTTTTTTTTTTTTTCCTGTATGAATATGTACTGTTAATCGCGGTTGTTACACGCGAATCAGTTGGCGATGTTTGTGTCGCCGGAGATAGACAGAAGGTACGATATAAATAGGAGAGACAGAAAGAAGATTGGTTTGGCTTGTCGCTCTATGGTCATCTTTTGCACACGAGGGCTAAAGACACCAAGAACAAAATGGATTCGAACCACTCGCAAACATACATGCTACGCCAGGATTCAGACCTGAAGCTTATGGTGAGAGGCAGACATTGATATTAATATCATTTTGTTTTAATAAATTGAAGCAAATAATGATATATGAACAAAAGAAATCTTATTTATTATTATTTGTATGAACTTTTAAGTGAAGCAGCAAATGAGTTGATGATGTTTTGAGTGACTCTAGAAAAATAATGGGAGGGACGGAGAGAAGGATATACGAGAAAATGACACGAGAAACAGAAAGATACACCAATATTACTTTTTTTTTTTAATTAGTTGAAAATATGGAGAAATTTGACGGGATTTTATTTTGTTTATTTATTTTACTGCTGCATGAATTTGTACTGCGAATCGCGGTTGTTACACGCGAATCAGAATTTTTAAGTGAAGCAGCAACTTATTTGTGTAACAACACACAAATAAGTTGATACTGTTTGAGTGACTGAATAAAAATAATAGGAGGGGCACAGAAAATGATATACGAGAAACAGAAAGAAACATAAATATTACTTTTTTTTATATTTAATTGAAAATCCGAAGGGTTCTGATGGGAATCAAGTAATCTGATGTGTTTTATTTTCCTTTCAAAGTATGAATTTGTACTGTGAATCTCGTGGAACAACTGCGATTCACAGTACAAATTCAGCGCATCAGTTGGCGATGTGTTGGGTGCGCTTTGTGTCGCCCGCTAGAGCGAGAGGCAGGGAGAGATATTTGCGAGAGCGGAGTAATTACAGTAAGACAAGCGAATGCGGGGCGGGGACGGGGAGTGAAGACCGGCTCCTCACTAGTGCGAGACAAGGTCAGGGTAAAGCGTGCGGCCGTCCACCTGGCATGTCTGCCGCTTCCACATAATTAGCTCGCTTGTACGGGTTCCCAGGTTCAGACCTTTCGGACGCTACACGAAATCGCAACATTATTGAGTCGTTTCTCGGCCTCAGCGTCTACTTCGCGAAAAATATGTCACAACAACAAGGGGAGACGGTTCTGTAATATCGCTTTGTAACAAAAGTTTTGTCCATTTTCCTACGGATTCCGTTTTTTGTTATTCAACTTCTAATTTTCTAATTATCAATGTTAAATAATTGAGTCCTGTAACACTGGGGTACGCGAAAGGCATATCATAATTAGTAATCTTTTCATAATTTTGCTAGCACATCAAGGAATCATTGGATTCTACATACGTGTGAAGTGGCATTTTCTGCAATAACAACAATTAAAATCAATAACGAGTAGAAAGCATGGTTTTGTAATATCGCTTTGTAAAAAATGTTTTGTCCATTTATATATTTTTTTATTTTTTATTCTACTTCTAATTATCAATGTTAAATAAGTGATCAATGTACATAAGTGATCATTTTATTTCTTACACTTTTTTTTTTTGTACATCATGTTATATTTCTTTTTTTTTTTTATTCAACTTCTAATAATAATATAAAATGATTTTTTGTTTTGTATATAAACTTATCAAAAGATATTATCATGGCATTTTCAACAATGACAATAATTAAAATCAGAATGCAAAAATAAATTAGAATTAAAACCAGTTCTTCGCATTGTAAATTTTTCATTTTTCATTGCGAATATCAGCTTTTTGTTTCATTTTTGTATTTCTTTTTTAAACAACTGAAATTAGATGTAATAATTGTTAAATAGTGATAAAAAACTTCCACAATTGAATTTTGAATATAAGTATTATATGCTTCGTTACAAGCATTAAAGGAATTATTTTCAGAAAATGAATCGGAAAAATTAACAGAAAGGCAGAAAATAGTTTTAAAAATATATCAATTTTAATTGAAAATTTGAAATTGCGACGCAAAAATTATTTCAATGGTTTTAAAGAAATAATAAAATGAAACAGAAAGCTGACCTTCACAATTGAGTATAATAAATTTTTATTCAATAATTAATAATATTAAAAAGTGATATACAAAAACGTTTCAAATTAAGGCTTTATGATTTCAATGTAAATTATAAACGAAGTGAGTTTATAAGGAATGGATTTAACTTATAAAGATAAATTTTAGTTTGATCCTCATGAAAAAGCACTATTGATGCATTCTACAATGGTTCAAATATGCTTATTTAACGTAGGGTAACTCTTATATTTATTTTGTGCTTCATTGTCAAGAGTATTTCATGAATATTTCATCTGAGTGAATTACCACATAATCTTTCAGATGGATTTAAAAAAAAAAAATATTAAAATCTGGAACAATCTACAACAATAAAAGCAAATTTTTTTTCTACTGTAAAATTGAGGGCCGCTGTTACCACATGCTTCAGATTTCAATCTAGCGGTGGCATGAATGTTTGTTAGTGGTTCGGAATCCACATTAAACTGTAAGTCCTGGCTTAGTTGAGCACAAAATGATCGTAGAGCGACAAAAGAAAACAAATCTGTAAAATTGAGAATGATCGATCAAATTCCAGAAAATGAAATTGCTTTCCATAAAAAAATTAGATAATATCTTATATTTTCTTATTGGATTTAATATATAGTTTTATATTTTCTTTTCTTTATAATACTAAGTAGTTGATAATGCTACAAATATAGAGAAATAGTGGAACTTTTTTCCTACTGCAAAACTATAACAACGGGGCATTATACTTAAATCAATCATTGTACTTTTGGTTATGTTTTTTATAGTGTCCACAAAAATTCGTTGTGTTATCTAAAAAACAAGTTATTGAAAAAAAAAAATCTGATAAAAGTTTTTTATTTTGATATTGATACAGTTTATTTATTTTCGTTCCTTAAATTTGATAAAAGTTCATGGATCAGTTCCTCCTATTCATAAATTCTTATGCGTGGAAAAAATTTTTGCTGACTGTTATTTGTGTTTTTTTTTTATTTATTATTTTTTTTTTTTTTTTTAGTATTACAATAATTATTAAGGAAAGTGATTGTTGGAGAAGACGGTACAACGCAGAAATGTATAAACGCTATAAAGACCAAAATATTATAAAATTTATTAAGATCAATAGATTGAATTGGCTGTTCATATATTTAGAACGAATGATTTAAACCCTGTGAAAACCTCATGGACAAAGAGGAAGAAGACGACCCAATTTGAGATGGATAGACGCAGTTGAAAATGATTTTGTTATACTGGGGATTAAGAATTGGAGGTCCCTTGTCACCCAGAGGAATGCATGAAAATTTCTTCAAAGGAAAGCCTTGGCCCACTCTGGGCTATCGTGCTATTGATGATGATGATTACAATAATATTTATTTGTGCATACTAAATTTCATTAAATTGTTTTTTTTTTTTTTTTTTCTTTTCTTTTAACGAGTCTGTACTAGATAAATAGTAGACACTCAAAAAAAAAAACTTGTTCATGAACATGGATCATTTTTATTTTCATCAATCATATTCAATTCTCCTTCAACCTTCATGTTTGTGTTGGTATTCTTTTTATTTACTTAAATATTATGCTCTTTTTTTTTTAATTGATTTTCATTACATATTGAAATTTTCAGTACGGAAAAATAAATTAATCAAATATATCATTTTTGCTATTCATCGCATAACATTTATTTGAATATTCGTGATCACTATTTATTTGAATATTCTAGTGATCAACTAAAATTTAATATTCATACAATTTTTTATTTTTTGTTTGAAATGAATAAAATAAAAAAAAGACTCTATAAAAACATTTTATATGATTATTAGCTAGATTGTTTGTGAATTTAATTCATTAATTTCATAGAAATATGAAAAAGATCAATTGCATAACATTTTATATGAATATTAGCCTGATTGTTTGGGAATTTAATTCATTAATTTCATAGAAATATGAAAAGATCAATTGCATAACATTTTATATGAATATTAGCCTGATTGTTTGTGAATTTAATTCATTAATTTCATAGAAATATGAAAAGATCAATTGCATAACATTTTATATGAATATTAGCCTGATTGTTTGGGAATTTAATTCATTAATTTCATAGAAATATGAAAAGATCAATTGCATAACATTTTATATGAATATTAGCCTGATTGTTTGTGAATTTAATTCATTAATTTCATAGAAATATGAAAAGATCATCAATTGCATAACATTTTATATGAATATTAGCCTGATTGTTTGTGAATTTAATTCATTAATTTCATAGAAATATGAAAAGATCAATTGCATAACATTTTATATGAATATTAGACTGATTGTTTGGGAATTTAATTCATTAATTTCATAGAAATATGAAAAGATCAATTGCATAACATTTTATATGAATATTAGCCTGATTGTTTGTGAATTTAATTCATTAATTTCATAGAAATATGAAAAGATCAATTGCATAACATTTTATATGAATATTAGCCTGATTGTTTGTGAATTTAATTCATTAATTTCATAGAAATATGAAAAGATCAATTGCATAACATTTTATATGAATATTAGACTGATTGTTTGGGAATTTAATTCATTAATTTCATAGAAATATGAAAAGATCAATTGCATAACATTTTATATGAATATTAGACTGATTGTTTGTGAATTTAATTCATTAATTTCATAGAAATATGAAAAGATCAATTGCATAACATTTTATATGAATATTAGCCTGATTGTTTGGGAATTTAATTCATTAATTTCGAGAAATATGAAAAGATCAATTGCATAACATAGCTTCTTGAAAATGTTTTTTTAATTGTAACAAAACCATTTTGCAATCAAATCCAACCAAATTAAAACTGATTATTATAAATACTAAGCTAGCCATTCAATCGTTAAAATTTTATATGAATATTAATTTGATTGTTTGTGGATTTAATTCATCAATTTCATAGACATATGGAAAAACAATTTCATAACATAGCTTCTTTGGAATATTTTTGAATTGCAAACAAAACCATTTTCCAACCAAAACAATCAAATTAAAATAGATTATTATGAATACTAAGCTATAAGAAACAATCGATAAAATTTTATATGAATATTAGCTTGATTATTTGTGGATTTAATTCATCAAATTCATAGAAATATGAAAAAGATGAATTGCATGACTTTGCAACAATTTTGCAAGCAAAACAATCAAATTAAAATAGATTATTATAAATACTAAACTAGCCATTCAAATAAGAAACAATCATTAAAATTTTATATGAATATTAGCTTGATTGTTTGGGAATTTAATTCATCAATTTCATAGAAATATGAAAAGATCAATTGCATAACATAGTTTTTTGGAATTTTTTTGAATTGCAATTCAAAACAATCAAATTAAAATAGATTATTATATATACTAAACTAGCCATTCAAATAAGAAACAATCTATAAAATTTTTATATATACTAAACTAGCATCAAATTAAAATAGATTATTATAAAAACTAAGCTAGCCAATGCAGAACTTGTCTACTTGTTATTTGAATAATAATAAATTATGGAATATTTTCTTTTAAAATGTATATGGAATTTTTTTTTTTTTTTTTTTTTTTTTCATTATATATTTCTAGTGGTTATAAAAAGAGATATTTCTATTCTCTAAAAAATCCATTTAAGCATGATGTGTTGGCGAGACCAGATATTCAGAAAACTGTCTTTGATGTTTTTCAAGAACGTTCTAATTATAAATTTTTTTGTTAACTCCTTTTCTATGATTGTTGAGAGCAACGTACGTAATAAGTAAAAGTATAATTTTAACGTCATACAGTGAACAGGAAATTCTCAATGCCTTATTTAATTTTTTTTATATATATTTGTTTGCTTTGTCTGGCTGTAAACTTATTAAAAAACCATTGTAGGGGTTTTCATATTCTAAAATAGTAGGAAGGGTTAAAAAAAATGTATGAATACCTGCTTTAAAATAGGTTTTTTCTATTTCTTAAATAACATTCGTTTTTTTTTCTTGTTACTATTTCTTATCTTGAGAGAATGTCTCGCTAGTTCAGCTTTCATCATCAAAACATAAAAATTTCATATGAATAAAAATGATGTTTAAAAAAATACTTATATTTTGTATACTTAAAAAATACTATATACTTAAAAATGCTTATTTTGTTATAAAAAAAGGCTTATTTTATTATAACAAAATAAGTTGATGATATTAAACAAATGAAGTGGTTTCAAATTTTACTGTACAGAACATTAGAATCTTAGTAGATCCATTGTTATAAGATTTTTGAATATGAGGCTTGATGGCCGAATGGCTAGCGCTCTGCCGCTCGGTACCACAGGTTTTGGGTTCGAGCCTGGCAGTGCCACGGACGTTTGTAGCAGTTCGGAATGGACGTTAAGCTGTAGGTCCCGGTCTAATAGGATTGTAGAGCGTTGTGGGGAGTAGTGTTACTCGTGTCCGTAGCTTATCTTCAGGCTGCAAGTCCCCCTACCCTACCCCCCGGGCAGTGCTAAATGAGTAACGTCGATCAGCCCTTGCGTATGGTATAAAGATAACTGTCTCTGTATTGCCAGATGCATTAGAAAAAAAGTTTTTGAATACACATTTTTTGTACTTGGATAATAATTTACCGCTAAAATATTAAAATGTTTTAATGTAAATCATCAGTAGAAGATTGCTATATTGCAGACTTTTTTTTTTTTTTTAAATCTGGAAATTGATTTGAAGGAGCACTGTTTTCAGTTATCTACAAAACGCATGCAATTTCAATGTTCCCTTTATATGCATTGTTATCTGTAGATATTTCAACCATTAAAATAAGAAAGTATTCTTACATAAGCGAGAAGTAACTCGACCCGCCCATACGGAGAAGTAAGTTGATAGACTTTCTGTTTTTTTCAATTGATTTGAAAGAACACAGTTTGACTTATTTGTTGAAAAGTATATTTGCCAGAAATTGACCATCCTATTTATTTTTCACTTTTTCTTTTCATCGAATTAATGCTTATTTTAGGAATTTTGACAGAAATACTTTTTAGAAACAAAATCAGAATACATTTCTCTTTTTGCATTTTTTTTTTTTTTTAGTTTGAATGACATTTCTGTTTTTACTGGACAAATTTATTGATAAATAAAAAAATCTGATAAATGGAATTAATAAATTGAATTATTTATTTTTCCCTTTATTCTAGTCTTCCAAACACATTGTATGCAACATTGAATAATCAGATATTATGGAGTTATATATATAAAAAATTTCCACCTTACATCCATATTTCTTTCATTCATTCTACGTTTGGCCAAAGAAAAAATTGCCTAGAGATGTAATGAAAATGAATAATTATTAATTGTTCATATATATTTGCAAAACATAATAATAATAATAATAATAATAAAAATAAATAAAAAAATTAAAAACACTTTTTGAAGAAGAATGAAATATAACTAATTACTACAATAAATCCGGAAATTAAAAAAAAAAACAAACGAAGAAGAAAGAAGATAAGAAAATAAATCCAGAATTCAATAAAACCGAAAGAAATTATTTATAAATACTCTAAACCTAAAAGAAATGGATTATAAATTCCTGAGGATAACTTTATCAAGAAATACATACCCTCAGTATATTGTAAATTATGCTATTTCTGCTCTTTATATGACTCGATCAATGTCAAAGTACATCTAGCGACGTTCAGCTTACATGGAACAGACATAATAACCTTCCGTTTAGAGTCGCGGACTGGTGGCCAATTTGTCTAGCGTTTTGGCCTTTGGTACCACAGGCTCCAGGTTCAAATCCGATGGAATGGATGTTTGTGTGGTTCGGAATCCACGTTAAACTGTAGGTCACGGTCTGTTTAGCTTTTTGTGACTGTAGAGCGACAAACTAATCCGTTTAGAGTCGGTGAGGTATAGCATTGAATACAAGAAAGTATAATTAGTGGGTGTATATATATATATATTAATACACTTTCTTTAAATAATGCAAATTTCGTTTGCAAAAATGTACGCGTAACTTGAAAAAAAGACTAAACTGAGACTGTTTTTTTCTCATTTCCTACTATTTGTTCACTCTCTCCCTATATATATCTTGTTCAAATTTTCAATCGTTCATAAAATACTTTTTATTCATCCACTCGAGTTCAAATACATTTTTTTTTTTTTTAACTTGTAGTGGATGGCACTTGATGTTAATACAGTTTTTTCAAATATTAATTCATTAATTAATTTTAGTTTTATATGGGAGAAAAAAATTCTCTTATATAAGATATTTAGCAGGATATAAATTTAGGAATTAATACTGTCAGTGGCGAAGCGTGTAGATCGTTGGAAAAAAATTTCTTTTTCAGATTTTTTTTTTTTTTTTTTTTTTTTTTTTTTTTTTCATCTGGGTTCTAGTCTGAATCAAGGAGGGAACAAAATGAAAAATGAAACATGTGAATAAATGAGTCAGAGAGATAGAAAGTGTGTATGTGAGAGAGAGAGAATATTTTCTAACTTAAAAAAATGAATAACAATTATTTATAAAGGAATTTCTGCAATAGAGTGCAAAAAAAAAAAAAGTAGGAAGTGACTTTAAAAATTTTCTGAAATTAAAAGTTTTCCTGACTTCTTTTTACCGTTGGAATATAAATCTATTGTGCAAAATGTAAAAGTGACTTAATTGTTGAAAAATAGTTTTATTTTGAGCAAAAATAATGAATAAATATTTTAATAAATTAATAAGAAAGGATTCTATTTATTTAGCGTGTAACTCGTAAACGACAATCAAAGTTGAAAATTCCATTCTACAAATCTTATTATTATTATTTTTCGCAATGCAATCATTTCATACAAGTTCCACCATTTTTTCCCTCTTCAACAAATGGATAAGAAATAAACGTTTTTATTAACTTCTTGAATTAAAAATTATTGATTTAAAAAAAAAACATCTCAATATTTCGATGAAAAGATAGAAAAATCCCTTTTTTTTCCTTTTTTCAATAAGAAAAATAAACATTCAAATGTCAGCAAATGCTTATTCAATTATTATTATTATTATTATTACACATATGACGCATGAGATGTGGGTGTTTCCATTTTCAGTAAGTCATAAATTATATTTACTTAAGGAGATTTTGTTGAGGAAATTATGGAATTGAGCAATAAATATATTCAATCTCATCATAATTGGTCATTTCCTATTTTTAGAGTAATTTAGGGTAATCGTGTCTGATTCAAAATTCATCGTAAAATCCAGTAAAATTTTCGACGTGCCAAATAAATTATAATTATAAAAAATATGAATTAAATTTAAAAAGTGTCATTAAATCCAAAGTATGAAAAAAAACTAAATAAACGTCAAAATTCATAGGACAAAAGCATTTTAAAGTGACAAAAATAGAAAAGTCGTTAAATCTAAAACAGGAAATAATAATAGTAATATGTAAGCATCTAAAATCATTATACAAAATTGTTTCAAATTAACAAAAATAAGAAATAAATAGAAAAAAAAAATGTCATTAAATCTGAGATAGAAACAAAATAAATAAAAATTAACTTCACATAAATATATTAAATCCGCAGTACGACAAAAAAAAAAAAAAAAAAAAAAAAAAAAAAATGGATAAAAATAAAATGACAAATAAATGAATAAAAAAAATATACTAAAAAAAAAATGCAAGCCATGATATGTGGTTTGGTGTAGTTCGAACATTTATTATACGTTTCACTGGATTGAGACTCAGCAAAAATATATTCTGTGTTAAAACAACTTTTACATTGAATCTTTCTGAATTGTGTTTGAATTTAATTGAATTTTCTTAACTGAGTATGAACTGTATATCAGATCTACTACTGAGTGTATTATGGAAACAGACGCTTTATTAATTTTAAATGGTACGAATTTTCTTAACTGAATATGAACTGTATGTCTGATCTACTGCTGAGTGTATTATACAATCAGACGCTTTATTAATTTTAAATGGCTTAACTATAAAGAACTTGTAAAAATACCTGTAGAACTAAATTAAACTATGGCTTAACTAAAGAACAATTGAAAATGCTTTCTGACTATAAAGAATTAAAACAATCACTTAACAAATAGTTTTCTTGATAATAGTTGGACTTTTACCGGACAGACATCCGAAACAAATAATATCATCATGTTATACTTTTATGTACTTCATTTTAGTTTTCAAGATTTGTTAGTGAATATTATTTTTCTCTATTGAAGCAGACAAAAAGAGAGAAAGAGATCATTTTAAAAACAAAATATTTTCTCAACAATAGTTTTCTTCTAGACGTCGCAGTTCAGACTTTGTTGAGCGATGTCTTTGTTTCATAGAATCTTCGGAGGACATTTTAAAAAGAATTTTAAATTATATAGAGGTCTAGTATGAACAATCAATTCTTTCTTGTCCAAATATTTAAGGTAAAAAATGCCTCCTAACTATAAAGAACTGAAACGATCATTTAACAAATAGTTTTCTTTATAATAGTTTGACTTTTTACCGGACAGATATCCAAAATAAATAGTATCATCATGTGATACTTTTATGTACTTCATTATAGTTTTCAAGATTTGTTAGTGAGTATTGAAGCAGACAAAGGAGAGAGAATGATCTTTTTAAAAACAAAAATATTTTTGTGAACAATAATTTTCTACCATACTTTGTTGAAAAAGTGTCTTTGTTTCATAGAGTCATCGGAGGACACTTTAAAAGGAATTTTAAATTAAATAGAGGTCTAATATGAACAATCAATTTCTTTCTTTTCCCAACATTTAAGCCTACAAGTAAGAGAAATACCACGAACCCATTATAAACATTCATACCATTATTCACTCAGGCCACACTACCCGAACTGCAAACGAGCAATTTTGTCATTGCCAAAGTAAATAATTCTTTTAAATTTTACGATTATCTCACGCTTTGGGCCGGTCTGTAATTCTTTAAAAAGTACCAACATCAAACAACAAAAAAGGTCTTGAGAAATCGTTCTCCTTTTCGGAGAATCCCATTCCATGTAAATTGTTGCATCTGCAGATCACCATTTTTTGTTGCTGCCACTGTTTTCTTGAAGGAGGGAGGGTATTTGTATACCCAGACGTTAGAGATGGATAGTCTGACTCCTCTTGAGTTTTCCCTGTAAATTATACGGCTGTCAAGGGAAAGAAAAAGAAGGTCTGATTATAGGTAGCCATGGACGTGGAGTTTCCGGTGTGATCCCTGTTGGATGTGTTCGGCGGCATGCTCCACTGCATTGCAGGCGGGGATGTTTGGCTTTTATTCCCAGAGATGCGAAACACTGCCGCAGAAATTGATAGTATTGTGAGAATCAAACGAAAAAGAATTCGAAGGTATCAGTAAAAGAATCGTTTTACATGAAAAAACAGGATGGCCATTTTTTTCTTTTTTTCTTTTCTTTTTTTTTTTCTCCTTACTGCACTGGCGACGATAATTTTTACCGAATCTAAATTGTTGGTTCTGAAACGTGGAAGGAGATGAGTTTGACTTTTGTTGACTTAAATATTTCGCAATGGTTTTTTCTTCTGCTTCTTCATTATCCATCTCCAAACGATTCGTTATTCGAGAATCGTGTTGATATTGATTCTACTAAAAATAATTGTTTTGTGTGTTTATTTAATCGTTTGGGAAATAATTTCTAACGTTTATTTTCAAAACGTTAAAGTGTTGGTTTTCACTGCATTCTAAAATCCCAGAATCTAGCCAATCGTAACCTGAGTGTGCAAGAAGTCGATTGGCTGTCTTTCTACTACTGGAGATTTTCAGAATCTATTAAAACGCCATCTTTATAATGCAAAATTATGTCCGCTGATAAATTCCTGCTTCTTTGTTGATTTACAATTTTAAGTACAAAATAAAAATCACTTGTTTAGATCAGGGGGTCAATCCAAATGATCTTGCGGGCCGCATATAAAATTATATATTCGCATATTAGATTGAGACCCTCTATAGACATTTTTACATTCATATTACAACCTGTTATATTAGAAGTTCCAAGATACGCGCGCATTATGAGTTCGCAGAATATAATTTAATTATTCTCTGAACTCATAAATAAAACAGGCATTATTTGTCCTATATTCCCAAGAATATTCTTTTAAAATCAAAGTTAATTTTTTCTTATCATTTCGACAGTTCATTTTTGAATATATAGATGCACACATAATGCATTTTTTTTTAATACATTGATTTTCACTACTACAGCCATTATAAAATAAATATATTTTGTAAAATAGTGATAAATCTCACGGGCCGGAAAAATTTTCAAGGTGGCCGCGGGTTGGCTACCCTTGGTTTAGATGCTATCAGCACTTATAAGAAAATAGATTTGAAATTACTGAATTTATTATACTGATCGAATTATCAGTTTTTAGTGTTAAGCATTTAAGCCAGTAATTCTTGTGTAAAATAATTTCTGATCAATAATGGTCTTGTTATTTGTTTAATGGAATGTTTGAATTTTTGTCCTGTTTTAAATGACGTACAACTCAATATTTATATCTATCTATATCGTAAAAAATTTAAGTTTCAATACACGAATTTTTGTATGAAGTTTTTAATAATTCTAGAAAAGTATAGATATTTAAAAATCATATTTATTTTACTTCATGTTATCTCTATAGCAATATATATTTAGCTAGTTTAACTGCGCCGCATTATATAACGCAATTTTTGTGTTTGTACTTAAACTACATTAAAAACATTAAAAATTATGTTATGATTCTTTTATAGCATATTTATTTTTAAAAATAACATCCTTATCTCTTAATGTATTAGCAATGCATTATCTGGATGTAGTGCAATTTAATATGTATATATATATATATATATATATATGTTATAAAAGTATCATAGCATGCTTATCTTTTAATGTATTATTTGGATGCATTGACAATGAACTATTAAACCAAGCATGCAACTAAGTTGCTTGCAAACAACAAAATCCAAGGATAGCTCTAGAGGCATTGCAATAACAACAACAACAGATGTTAAACTTCCATTCTTTTCATCGCATTACATGAAGCAGCTTCTGTGGATATTTTTACTTAGTAACATTCAGTAAAATGTATCTATATTAAGAATGATAGTAACTACATTATGTTCCATAAATATTTCATTAAAAGAACATCGCATCGCTCATCCTCAAATCACTGGATGTCCTGACAAGGGACAATGATTTATTAATCCGGGTATGTATCCTTAAATCCTCAGCACGACCTATCAACAACAGCAACCTTTAGCAGTTGTTCCATAGTCATTGCAACCACAATAGAGATTTAACCAATTTAACTGTGTCTCGTTACATAACGCATAATCCACATTAAAAACATAAATTATGCACTTTTTAAAAAAATATGCTATAAAAAGATCATAACATGCGTATCTTTTAATCGCTGAATGTATTGGCAATGAATTATTAAACCAAACATGCATCTAAGTTACTTGTGAACAACAAAGTTCAAGAGGCATTACAATAACAACAGCAATAGATATTTAACTTCATCATTTTCATCGCGTTACATGAAGCAGTTGTTGTGGATATTTTTACTTAGTAACTTTCCAATGTAAAATGTATCTACATTAAGAATGATAGTAACTACATTATATTCCCTAAATATTTCATTAAAAGAACATCGCAAAGCTCATCCTCAAATCACTGGATGTCCTGACAAGGCACAATGATGTATTAATCCAAGTATGTATCCTGTAACCCTCGGCACGACCTATCAACAACAGCAACACTTATCAGTTGTTTCATAGGCATTGTAATAACAATAGAGATTTAACCAGTTTAATTGTGTCTCATTACATAACGCATAATCCACACTAAAAACTTTTTAAAAAATTCTATAAAAGAAGATCATAACATCCTTATCTTTTAATAGCTGGATGTATTGGCAATGAATTATGAAACCAAACATGCATCTAAGTTACTTTTCAACAACAAAGTCCAAGAGTAACTCCAGAGGCATTGAAATAACAGTCGCATTACATGTAGATATTTTTACTTAGTAACTTCAATGTAAAAATGTATCTACATTAAGAATGATAGTAACTACATTATGTTCCATAAATATTTCATTAAAAGAACATCGCATCGCTCATCCTCAAATCACTGGATGTCCTGACAAGGGACAATGATTTATTAATCCGAGTATGTATCCTGTAACCCTCGGCACGACCTATCAACAACAGCAGCAGTTGTTCCATGGGCATTGCAACAACAACAGCCACAGAGATTGAGCTATTATCACCTAGCCTCGCTCTGCAAGCAGCCGTTTGTACCACTGCAGAGCCCGGACCGGGGGCAGACGCGAGGGCCAAGGTCGGCCCCATTAAGGTGGCTACTTGCACGGTTTTTGTGCTCTTTTTAATTTTCTGCTCTACCCTATTACAGATATCACGGTTCTCCCATCACTCGCTTCTTCTAACGAGGATAATGGTTCGGATGCTGCTTTCGGGTGCCTACGTGTATGTGGCTCGTTTATTTCATTTCTGTGGCATCAGACTCCTCGATTTTGTATCATTATCATGGCTACCGACTTTATGAAGGTCGCGTATATAAATGAAAAAAAAAAAAAGGAGTTGTATTTTTACTTGTAACCGATTTTTGAGTGTTTTTAAAAAAATTAACACATTTGTTGTAAGCAAAACTTTGAATTTTTTTTTTTTTTTTCTTTCCTCCATTCTCGAAATCTGAGTTACAGCTCGTTTATTTCATCTTTGGCATCAGACTCCTCGATTTTGTATCATTATCATGGCTACCAACTTTATGAAGGTCGCGTAGATAAACGAAAAAAAAAAAGGAGTTGTGTTTGTTGTATTTTTACTTCTAACGCATTTTTAAAAAATAACGCATTTATTGAAAGCAAAACTTTGAATTTTTCTTTGTCTTTTCTTCATTCTCGAAATCTGTGCGACATAATGGTTAAGATTCACTTTTCGGGTGCCTACGTGTATGTAGCTCGTTTATTTCATATATATCTGGAGATTCGCTTTGTATCATTATCAGGGGCTACCGGCATTATGAAGGTCGCGTTAACAAGTAAAAAAAAAAAAAAAAAAAAGGAGTTGTAATTTTACTTGTAACGGATTTTTTGAGCCTTTCTAAAAAAATTAACGCATTTGTTAAAAGCAAAACTTTAAATTTTTCTTTGTCTTTCCTTCATTTTCGAAATCAGAGCTACAGCTCGTTTATTTCATATATAGCTTGGAATTCGTTTTGTATCATTGTCATGGCTACCGATTTTATGAAGGTCGCGTATATAAAAAAAAAAAAAAATGGAGTTTCTATTTCATTTTTACTTGTAACGGATTTTTTCAGTGTTTTTTTAAAAATCACCGCGCTTGTTGAAAACAAAACTTTACATTTTTCTTTTTCTTTCCTTCATTTTCGAAATCAGAGCTACAGTTTGTTTATTTCATATATAACTTGGTATTCGTTTTGTATCATTATCATGGCTACCGACTTTATGAATGTCGCGTATATAAATGAAAAAGAAAAAAAAAAGGAGTTGTATTTGTTGTATTTTTATTTGTAACGGATTTTTGAGTGTTTAAAAAAAAATTACCCCGCTTTTGAAAGCAAAACTTTGAATTTGTCTTTTTTTTTTTTTTTTTTTTTTTTCCTTCATTCCCGAAATCTGAGCTACAGCTCGTTTATTTCATATATAACTTGGGATTCATTTTGTATCATTATCGTGGCTACCGATTTTATAAAGGTCGCGTGTATAAATGGAAAAAAAAAAAAAAAAAAAAAAAACGATTATTCAAATTTATTTTAATTATTAAAGTTTCTAATTTATTTTTACTTGATTTTTGAGTGTTTTTTTTTTTAAAAATACCGCGCTTGTTGAAAGCTAAACGTTGAATTTTTTTTTTTTTTTTTTCCCTCTTCATTCTCAAAATCTGATCTACAGCTCGTTTTTTTTTTTTTTTTTTTTTTTTTTCATCTATAACTTGAGATTCGTTTTGTATCACGTTCAGCAATCTAAATTTTAAATCATATTCAATAGTTTTATGGCCTAATTGTACCGAATTTTAACTTAAATTCTTTTAAATTTAATTTTAACTTTTTTATTTTTTATCTTTTATTTATTTTCAGTATTTTTAAAAAATATTTTAGAGTACCATTTTTTAATTTTTAGAAAGTTTATTTTTATCACAATTGACAACATTATTAACATTAAGCAGCCAATATAATAATCGTAAATTTTATATTTAAATTAAGATGAGGAGTTTAAGGGTCTATCTCCATTGGTATTCCGTAATCGGTACGCTAGCTGCCAGTTTTTGTATCATTAACATAATTACCGATTTTTTAAGGCTTCGTAAAATATGAGGACTTCTAATTTATTCTTACTTTTGACAGATTTTGGGGTTTTCTTACAATAACTTGGTTTATTGAAAGTAAAATTATGTGTGTATACATACGAATATTAATGCCGTGAAAGTTTACTGATAGAAGCTTTCAAATGAGAACGTATGCTTATTATTCTTTTAGTTGTTTTTATTTCTTTAGATTGAATTTTTCTGATACTCTGTTAAATTTTTTGAATTTATATATTAGATTAGTTTCAAAAAGTATCTCTTGAATGGATGTCAGTTTTATTGTACTTAAGAAATCGGTGTTTTTACATTAGATTGAAAGAAAGTCGTGTTATAAGAATTCTCAACATTTAAGTGGCTTGTATAATTTGATTATTTAGTAAATTCTTAAGAAATGTTGATTACTTGCTAGCCATCGTGTGCACAAGATGACCGTAGAGCGGCAAACCAAACCAATCCCACCTCTGAGTTATAGAAATGATTATTTAGCCTATTAAATCTTTTATTTTTCCCTTATATGCATTTTTTTTACTTCAACATTTAATAAATTTATTAGGTGAATGATATATTTGAATTTATTTTTATCTTCTATAATTCAAATCTACTTGTCATGGTAAAAGATGACAGATTGATTTAATGTGCGCCAGAAAGAAAGTTTTTATTTGGCAAAATCCACGCTGTTGGCATAGAAGAACCTTTCAAAGTCCGAGTTTTATTTAGTTTGCGATTCATATATCCAACTAAAAGAAGTTCGTTTGAAAACGTTGAACGAATTGGCCATACTAATTTAGTTACCGAGATTTTTTTGATTAATAGCTAAAATAAAACAACACTTCAAGACTTAAGTTTATTCCGTAATAAACAAATAATATAAAAAAAAAAAAAAAAAATGTTTTTAAAGTCAATTCCTACATTTTTCTCACTCTGTTGCAGAAAGTCCTTTATAAATAATTTTCATTCATTTTTTTGAGTTTATCTGGCGCCATCTATCGGTAGATACATGCAACTTAAATATAAAAAAAAAAAAAAAATTAATTAATTAAATTTAATGAATGAATTAATATTTGAAAAAACTGTATTACCATCAAGTGTCATCCACTACAAGTTCAAAAAAATTTATTTGAACTTTAGTGGATGGATAAAAAGTATTTTATGAACGATTGAAAATTTGAACAATATATACACAGAAGTGACAAAAGTCATGGGATACCTCTTAATATCGTGTCGGCCCTCCTTTCGCCCGGCGAAGTGCAGCAACTCGACGTGGCATGGACTCAACAAGTCGTTGGAAGTCTTCTGCAGGAATATTGAGCCATGCTGTCTCGATAGACGTCCATAATTGTGAAAGCGTTGATGGTGCAGAATTTTGGGCATGAACAGACCTCTCGATGATGTCTCATAAATGCTCGATGGGATTCATGTCGGGCGATCTAGGTGGCCAGATCATTCGTTGGAATTGTCCAGAATGTTCTTCAAACCAATCGCGAACAGTTGTGGCCCGGTGAGATGGCGCATTGTCATCCATAAAAATCCCATCGTTGTTTGGGTACATGAAGTCCATGAATGGCTGCAAGTGATCTCCAAGTAGCTGAACATAAGCATTTCCAGTCAATGTTCGGTCCAGTCGCACCAGAGGACCAAGTCCATGCCATGAAAAAACAGCCCACACCATTACGGAGCCACCACCTGCTTGAACAGTGCCTTGCTGACAGTTTGGGTCCATGGCTTCGTGGGGTCTGCGCCACACTCGAACTCTACCATCAGCTCTTACCAACTGAAATCGTGACTCATCGGACCAGGCCACGGTTTTCCATTCATCTAGGGACCAACCGATATGCTCACGTGCCCACGAGAGTCGCTGCAAGCAATGTCGTTCTGTCAGTAAAGGCACTCGAGTCGGTCTTCTGCTGGAATAGCCCAAGAAAGGCAAATTTCTCCACACAGTTCTAACAGACAAGTCCCTTGTACGTCCGACATTGAATTCTGCGGTTATTTGACGCAGTGTTGCTTGTCTGTTAGAATTTACGTCTCTTTGCAGACGTCGCCGGTCTCGGTCGTTAAGTGCAAGCGGTCGACCACTGCGCTGTCCATGGTGGGATGTTATGCCTGAAATTTCATACTCTCGGCACACTCTTGACACAGTGGATCTGGGAATGTTGAATTCCCTAACGATTTCCGAAATGGCATGACCCATGCGTCTAGCTCCAACTAACATTCCGCGTTCAAAGTCTGTTAATTCCCGTCGTGCGGTCATCATGACGTAAAAACCTCTTCACATGAATAACTTGAACAGAAATGAAAGCACTGCGCATTTATACCTGTTCTACGCGATGCTACTGCCATCTGAAAATTTGCATATTGCTATCCCATGACTTTTGTCACTTCAATGTATATAGGGAGAGTGTGAGCTAATAGAAGGAATTGAAAAAAGCAAACCATTTAAGGGAAATGCAAGTGTAAAAGCATGAAATATTTTTCACGTTTGTATGTCCTAACTGTTATTATTTTACTATCGCACTGTGCATCAGTTTTTAAAATCCTTATGCTTTATTTTTTGAGGAATATATATATTTTTAGAGTGAAAGATTAATTTTAAACCCCAAAAATATTATTAATATATGTTTTTACGGATATCTATTTACAGTAAAAAAATATTCAGAACAACAACAACAAAGAAAAGCTGTTAAATATCTTTTTATTTTTAAATCTCAATTATTAATAGACTGAAATGCTAACTTTTAAATAAATGGCACTCAGCGCTCAATGCTTTTGAACAATTACTTTATTGTCATTGTTTTAGTTTTTTTAAACATGAACATAAAAATGCAAAGAAAGTTTTCATAATGTACATTTTTAAGGAATAATATTTATTTTTCTTTAATCTCATTTGCATTGCGTTTTTTTTTTTTTTTTTTTTCCTTATTATTATTGAGAGTTATGCGTGGTAATTGTACGGAAATAATAAAAATTGCTATCGTTAATCAAATAATTGGTTGTGAAAAAAGCATGTCAGATTAAAGATACAGAACATTTATTGAATAAAAATTCCGAAATTAATTTCCCTTTTAATTCGACTAATTTAATATAATACTCAGATTTGTTTTCTTTAGAGAAAGAAACTCCAGAATTACTGATTAGAAAGGAAACAATAAATAAATAAGACGAAGGAAGGGTATTATTTTCCACGAATAATAAAATTAGTCCAAGAAAGCTTATAATTCTTGGAATTTAGAAGAAGTTTTTCTTCCAATGTTTATCCATTTTTTTCGCAAACAAGTGGCTAAAAAAATGCCTAGAATCTTCTTAGAATCGTGAGTCAGCAATTTTAACAATGAAAATAACATTTATGTTTCTGCTTTCCAGGATGAAGATGGCCTGAGGCAGTCAACGACTGAAGCAGAATGAAGACGAGGAACTATGCGTTTTGTGTTTTTAGGGAAATTTCTACCAATAAAAAAGTGCATTTGCAAAGCCTGCATGAAGGCTCCTGAATTTCTGTGCTAACTAGTTGAGCAGGAATCGTATTATGGCCTCCATAGGCAGATGGCGACTCAATTTACTTCTGAGGATAACACTGGCATTGCTCCTATCGCGTTGCAGGACTGTGTCCACAGAGTACCTGCAGGAATTCGAGATTTCGGAAGGTCTAGGAGTGGGGACAACCATAGGATACATCGGGCACAGTCGCCCTGTGAGCCCCAAACCTCCTCCACCCCCACCTTATCTCATCGTGCCTGTGCCCGGCAGTGCTGTCGATTCTGACCTCCAGATAGACCAGTCGACAGGCGAAATTCGTAGCAGCATCGTACTGGACCGCGAAGAACGGAGTTACTATTCCTTCGTGGCGATCCCACTTAGTGGAGAGAACATCCGGGTCGAGATCAAAGTCCGGGACGAGAATGACAACGCCCCAAAATTTCCGACCCCTTTCATGACGATCGAATTTCCCGAAAACACTCCCAGAGATATGAAGCGCACCTTGAATCCTGCCAAGGATCGTGATTTGGGGATCTTCAACACCCAGCGATACGAAATAGTTTCTGGTAACACCAACAACGCGTTTCGATTGTCTTCTCACAGGGAGAGGGATGACGTCCTGTACCTAGATTTGCAGATTAACGGTTTCCTGGATCGAGAAACGACGCCTTTTTACAGTTTGCTCATCGAAGCCTATGATGGTGGAACGCCGCCTCTCAAAGGTTCGATGACAGTCAACATCACGATACAGGACGTCAACGACAACCAACCGATTTTCAATCAGAGCAGGTATTTCGCCACTATCGCTGAGAATGCTACAGTGGGTAGCAGTGTTTTGAGAGTTTTTGCCACCGATACGGATACAGGTGAGAATGGGAGGATCACGTATTCCATCAACCGCCGCCAGAGGACAGAGAGAATAAGTTCTCTATTGATCCTAAGATGGGTGTCATTTCTGTCAACAAACCTCTGGATTTTGAGTCGAAAGACGTACACGAATTGGTGGTGGTAGCTCGAGATAGTGGCGTCCAACCCTTGGAAACGACGGCTTTCGTTTCCATCAGGGTGACCGATGTGAACGACAACCAGCCCACTATCAACCTGATCTTTTTGAGCGAAGATGCATCCCCTAAGATATCGGAAGATGCTCGCCCCGGTGAATTTGTGGCCAGGATAAGTGTCAACGATCCCGACTCGAAAGAGGAATACGCCAACGTGAACGTCACCTCCAAGGTGGTGATGGATACTTTGATTAACCACTCAAGACAATATCATCTACTTAGTCATCGTATCCCACCCACTGGATAGGGAAGTGAAGCCCAACTACACCATGGTGGTCACTGCAACGGATCAGGGCAACCCCCTTGAATACCTCTCGTACCTTTGAGCTTTGTGTGACGGATACCAACGATAATGCCCCGGAGTTCGACCACACTATGTACTACGCGAATGTGTTGGAGGTGGCTGATCCAGGCACATCTGTCTTCCAGCTCTCTGCCGTGGATCGCGACGAAGGAAACAACTCCGTCGTGTCCTACTCCATCAAGGACACCCCGGAGACCAACTCGCAGTGGTTCCAGATCGACAGTCGCACTGGCCTTATCACCACTCGCATCCACATCGATTGCGAGACCAACCCCATCCCCAGATCACTGTGATCGCCACGGACAACGGCATGCCTCCGCTGTCTTCCAGTGCCACGATTGTTGTCACCATCAGTGATGTGAATGACAATGAACCAATCTTCGACCAGAGTTTTTACAATGTGTCAGTGGCGGAAAATGAGAACGTCGGAACCTGTTTTCTTAAGGTAAGTCCCCTATTTGTTTTCTTTGTATTAACCTTTGCGGCTTTTAAGTCCGATAAATGTTTATCAAAAGTGACTTTGAGATGCATCTGAAGATACTCTTAAGCATCATCTGCTGTTACATATTTTAAAATATGAATGGCTGTGCTTGTTTTTCTAAAAGATCTAACGAAATCGAAAAGGGTTTTTTAGGGTAAGAATAATAATAATAAAAAAAATCATTTTTATCTGTAATCTTCCAATTGTGTGACACTAAAAACGAGTTATTTGTAAATTTTTCAATTGTGCGATACTAAAAATGAGCATTAATTGCTTTAATTATTATACGGGTGTATAGTGTTTTTTTAGGGTAAGAAAGAATATTAATAAAAATGAATCATACAATTGTATCATACAGTTATTTGTAATCTTTCAATTGTGTGAACTGTACTCCTGAAACAGGTACGTCCGTTTCCATATAATTTTTTTTTCATTGAAAGATAAGTTTTTATCTGTTGTAAAATTATAATAATTTCAATTGAAAAATGTTTTGCGCACTTTTACATTTCATATAAATACATATTCATTTTATTATTTTTTCTTATGAAGAGTTGTTAAGGAGTTCTACGAATTTCTTTGTTTTAAAGTTATGTGATTTATTTTAATGGACCGAATTCTGGTAGGGCACTTCTCTTTAAATAACAATGTGAATGTGCATGTGCTTTTTGCTATTTGTGTTATTCATTTATTCCCTTTGGGAGTTCTAACAGAACCAAAAAAAAAAAAAAAAAAAAAAAAGAAAGAAAGAAAGTGGAGGTATTTTGTTTTTATGCATGTAATGAATGCCAAACTGTTTTTTTTTTTTTTACTTCTTCCAAACCACAAAGGGATGAAAAAAAAAACAGCTTCTTAGTACAACGTTACCATTCTAAGAAAAATCTAATTAATGAGTTATGGAAAAGAAGAATTCCTTTTAAGAACCTGATGCCTGTAGTAAAGTATCCGGAATTTATACCTGGTATTAAACAGACAATTGTATCTTTCGCTTGGGTTCATTAAAAACTTGGGACGAGGCTTCTTCCATGGAATCGTATGTCACGAGAAATGTAAATGAAATTCTATCGTTATATGACTCGAAAAACGGCAATGGCTTTTGCAAGTGAATTTATGGCCATCTTTGAATCCTCGCTTATTGTAATATTCAGAAGAGTAATCCCTTTCAATATTACAAGTTTTTTCCCTGTAGGGGAAATGCATCTCTCTTTATATATATACTGAAATAAAGTAATTAAACTTACAAATTAGTTTTTTTTTTAATTATTCAAAAATATCAAATGATAAATTATTTCACACATATACATGGATGGACAATTGTATTTACATCGAATGACACACAATGTATATACATCGAATAATAATATATACGCATGATACACAATTGTGTATTTATACATTGACAAAAACGATGGACAATTGTATACGTACCTTATTATAGTATAATGATGTATTGTGATTATAGTTATAATGTATAATGATCATAGTATATTGATTCATTTTATTATTTTCTTATGAAGAGTTGTTAAGGAGTTCTATGAATTTCTTTTGTTTTAAAGTTCTGTGATTTATTTTAATGGACCGAATTCTGTAATATACATGGATAATTGTAACATGCTTTACTATAGTTATTTTATACTATTACCGAATGCCAGACAACTATATATGCATATTGTATGCTAAGCAATTATATATACATCGAATAATAATGTATACGCATGATAGGCAATTGTATATTTATACATTGACTAGAACGATAGACAATTGTATAAATACCATATTATAGTAATTGGTTCGTGGAAGAAAGTTCGATAAATACGATAGTATCACCATTAAATAGGGAAAAAAAAATAGGGAATTAAATAGGGAAAAAAGAAAGAAAACTTACAATTCTTAAAATCTTAAAAATTCTAATTCCAATAAATATTCGCTTCCACTTTTTTTTTTTTTTTTTTTTAATCTTTCGAAAATCTACCTCTTTTTTACTTCCACCTGCATATCGATATACTATTATCGGATTCTAAACTATATACGCATTGTACGTACGCTAAGCAATTGTATATACATTGAAGAGGACACATATGTATATACATCGAAGGACACATATGTATATGTATACACATGTATACACATAATAGGCAATTGTATACATAGCTTAATATAATAATTGGTTTGTCAAAGTAAGTTCGATAAAAAAGGATAGAATCTCTTCATACTTAGAAATTAAATAGGAAAAGGAAAGAAACAACTTAAAATTCTAATCTCCAACAAATACTCACTTTCAAAAATCTTTTCCACCATGGCCAAAAAAACTAGTAGCCATAAAATAAGGCGAGAGAGACAATGAAAAAAAAAAAAAAAAAAAAAAAAGAAATTATCTTCCAAAAATCTACCTCTTTTTCCACCTGCTCCTGCAGACATATCGAATTATCGATATACTATTATCCGATTCTAGACAGCAATTGTATATACATTGAATGACACACAATGTATATACATCGAATAATAATGTACGCATGATAGGCAATTGTATATTTATACATTGACAAGAATGATGGACAATTGTAATATACATAGACAATTGTTAAATACCTTACTATTGTTATTTTATACTATTATCGAATGCTAGATAACTATATACGCACATTGTATGCTAAGCAATTGTATAGACATCGCATCGAATAATACACAATGTATAAACATTGAATAATAATGCATACGCATGATAAGCAATTGTAACATACCTTATTATAGTTATTTTATACTATTATCGAATGCTGGACAACTATATAAACATATTGTATGCTAAGCAAATTGTATATACAATTATATACATACCATAATATAGTGATTGGTTCGTCAAAGTTTGATAAGGGAAGAATAAAATCACTTCATACTTGGAAACCAAATAGAAAAGAAAGAAAAGGCTTAAAATTCTAATCTCCAACAAATACCACTTCCACTTTTTTTTTCCACCATGGACAAAAACTGGTAGCATAAAACAAGGTGAGAGAGAGACAATGAAAAAAATAAAAAAAATTATTATCTTCCCTAAAATCTACCTCTTTTTCCACCTGCTTCTTCTTCGGTCAGACATTTAAATTTATCGTTGGAAAAAAAAAAAAAAAAGAACGCTGGTTACAATCTTCCATTGAGAGAGGCACCCGAAAAGCCGAGTTCCATTATTAAAAGACTCGCGTTTTTCCATTATTAATGCTGGCGTAATGGGAGCGCGAGTCGGAGGAAGTGGTATAATTACGAGGAGCCCCAGGAATGCCGTGGAAGGGGTATCTGATGGAGAGGGCCAGTCGTGACTGCTACCGTGGCTATCGTGCCGGATCAGGCGAGCCGTGCCGTTCACCTTGTTACTTTGCCACCGGCTCCTCCCTCCTACATCCAAATATATTATTTCAAAAGGAAATATGAAAATGCATCCACGGCCCGCTCTTACAAATGGTCATTAGAGTTCCTGAGTGACAGTGACGGATGGTTGTTTTATCTTGTAAATCCAAAACTGGATTAGTTTGCATCCACTCTTCTGCGCCTGCCCTTAGTTCTGTGGGTCGTTACGTTGGAAAAGAGTTTCTTTTTCAACAAGGCAGTTTTCACTTGTTTTTACAAGAAATAAAGTTGAGGTTTTAATTGACACATCCATGATCATGTACAATATTGTAATCTTAAAATTTTCCGCAATTGAGTTCATTTAAAATGTGGTTTATCATGTACAATATTGTAAAATCTTAATCTTATCAGCAATTGAGTTAAGTTAAAAGGAGTTTCTTTTCGCGGGCCGTCTCTTTCTACAGTTTGTCACTTATTTTTACATGAAATAAGCTCGGTTTTTAATTGACACGTTCATGATCACAATATTGTAAAATCTTAATCAGAATATCGTTGGAGTTTCTTTTCGCATGGAACTTTTCACTTAAGGAAACTTCAACT
This sequence comes from Caerostris extrusa, assembly GCA_021605095.1. NCBI lineage: Eukaryota > Metazoa > Arthropoda > Arachnida > Araneae > Araneidae > Caerostris > Caerostris extrusa. Next base: position 21,171 of record BPLR01019159.1, on the reverse strand, counting down.
TTCACTTCAAGAAAGAAAGAATAAGCTCTGTTTTAATTGACACATCCATATTCATGTACAATATTGTAAAAATCTTAATCTTATCAGCAATTGAGTTATGTTAAAAGAGTTTCTTTTCGCGGGCCGTCTCTTTCTAAGCAGTTTGTCACTTATTTTTACAAGAAATAAGCTCGGTTTTAATGGACACATCCATGATCATGCACCATATTGTAAAATTTTAATCAGAATATCGTTGGAGTTTCTTTTCGCATGGCAGTTTTTCACTTATTTTTACATGAAATAAGCTCGTTTTTAATTGACGCATCCATGATCGTCAAAAATCGTGTCGATAAATATTGTAAAATTTTAACCAGAATATCGTTACGTTAAAGTAGTTTCTTTTTCGTATGGCAGGCTTCACTTATTGTTACATGAAATAAGCTCGGTTTTAATTGACACATCCATGATCATGTACACTATTGTAAAATCTTAATATCTTTACGTTAAAGGAGTTTCTTTTCGCATTTCAGTTTTCACTTATTTTTTACAAGAAATAAGCTCGTTTTTAATTGACACGTCTATGATCACAATATTGTAAAATCACAATATCGTTGGAGTTTCTTTTTCGCATGGCAGTTTTCACTTATTTTTGCATGAAATAAGCTTGACATTCTAATTGACACATCCATGACCATGTACAATGTTGTAAAATCTTAATCTTAATCACAATATCGTTGGAGTTTCTTTTCCGCATGGCAGTTTTCACTTATTTTTTATATGAAATAAGCTTGACATTCTAATTGACACATCCATGACCATGTACAATGTTGTAAAATCTTAATCTTAATCACAATATCGTTGGAGTTTTCACTTTTTTTACCGCATGGCAGATCGTCAAAAATTTCACTTATTTTTGCATGAAATCGTTACGTTAAAGTAGTTTCTTTTTCGTATGGCAGGCTTCACTTATTGTTACATTCTTTTAATTGACACATCCATGACCATGTACAATGTTGCATAAAATCTTTTTTAATCTTAATCACAATATTGTTGGAGTTTCTTTTTCGCATGGCAGTTTTCACTTATTTTTATATGAAATAAGCTTGAGATTCTGATTGACACATCCATGACCATGTACAATGTTTAATCACAATATTGACACATCCATGACCATGTAAGCAATGTTGTAAAATCTTAATTACAATATCGTTGGAGTTTCTTTTTCGCATGGCAGTTTTCACTTATTTTTATATGAAATAAGCTTGAGATTCTAATTGACACATCCATGACCATGTACAATGTTGTAAAATCTTAATCAATCAATATCGTCGGAGTTTCTTTTCGCATGGCAGTTTTCAATTATTTTTACAAGAAAAAAGCTCGGTTTTAATTGACACATCCATGATCATGTACACTATTGTAAAAGCTTAATCTTAATCAGAATATTTCAAAAATTTCAGCAATTGAGTTAATTTAAAATGTGTTTTTTTTTTTTATTATTATTTAGTTTTAATAAATACGCTCAGTCACTGCGTATGATATGCATCTTGTATCCATTTTTACATGTATTATTAAATGGAAAAATACTTTAAAAAAGAAGATACTTGTCTTGCATGTCTCAAAACTTGTTGAATTTTACATAATTTCTTCAGATATTTTTAACTGAATAACATAATAAAAAGGCCAGATCATAGTTTATAGATTCGGATTTTTCAAAATTTTTTGTTTGTTTGTTTGTTTGTTTTGGTTTTGGCACCAAATGAATGATAAGTCTACAAATTTGCAATTCCCTTACTGGTCCATTCGGCTGTCATTTTGGTCTCAACCATGCTGGATATCGGTTACTACATCTTTGCTTGCTTGTGTGTTGACCAAAATCTTTCAATGTGTATGCGACCTTTCTTAGGCATTTTTGTTTATTCAATTACAGTAATTTCGTGTCTATAACCCACCGTCTGTACGTAGAAAGTTTTGGTGCGGTTTATAGAAAGCTCCATAAGTTTTTTTTTTTTTTACGCCTTTTTTACCCATGTGATAAGTGAAATTTTTGCGTTGATTGATTTACTAAGACATTAATTAATCACGAATTTCATTTCTTTATATGAAAGATTCTTGCCTATAATACGTGGCTTATACGTAAAAAATATTAGAATTTATGTGAAGATTATAATATGGCGATTTTTTTTTTATTTTCTCACCCATTTTTGCATATTTAATTTCAGTAATTTAATATCTATAATACGTGGCTTATACGTAAAAAAAAATCATATAATTGTTGGTAGGGGATTACAGGCTACTGCGTATGATTTGTAAGTTTTTTTCTTAGAACAGTTTTCTTATTAGTGTAATTAGTAAAATTTTTGCATTGATTGATTTACTAAGACATTAATAAAAAATTTCATTTCTCTATATGAAAGATTCACGCCTATAATAAGTGGCTTATACGTAAAAAATATTATAAATTATGTGAGGATTCTAAGCTATGGCATGTGATTTTATTATTATTTTTTAAATTTTTCTTAGGCATTTTTGAATATTTAATTTCAGTAATTCCATACCTATAATCCGCCGCTTATATATTAAAAAAAATATCATATAAATTGTTGGTCGGGATTGCAGGTTGTTGCGCATAATTCGTAAGGTTTTTTTTTTTTTTTTTTTTTTTAAATCTTCTTACAAGTGTAATAAGCGAACTTTTTACATTGATTGATTTACTAAAATATTTTAAAATATAGATTATTAAAATATAGATTTTTATTCCTCTATATAAAATAGATTGCAAGCTATTGGAATTAAAAATAATATATGCATATATATTTCTTTAGAATCGGTGGACTCAAAATTTGAAGTTTTTGTTTAGTTTTTTTTTTTTTTTTTAAATTGATTTTGTATTCTCGTTTTTAAAGTTGTGTTTTGTAAAGTTAGATAGTCGTACTTAAGTCTTAAAAACTCTTCAAAAAGCTGAAGAACTTCATAATAAGCGAAATTATATGAAAAAAAAATCATGAAGATTTTAGGTGTTTGGCTAGGAAAAAAAGAGCGAGAAACTAGGAAAACAATTTTTCATTGACATTATTATTATTTCTTTTGGTATATTTTTACAAAATCGATATGGTACCACAAGCTTCAGGTTCGAATTCTGGCTTTGGCATGGATGTTTGTGAGTGGTTTGGAATCCACGTTAAACTGTAGGTCTCTGTCTAATTATTCTAAAGTGTGCTCAGAAGAACCGTAGAGCGGCAAACCAACAAAACAAAATCGATAAAACAGAGAAGTTTCATTTAAAATCATTAATACATGCAAGAAAATTTTCTACCCCGTGTATAATTGCAGAGAGATAATTTATATTTATAAACTGCAAGGCCTGTGGCTTTTCAACTGGCTCGTCAAGTTTGCAGTACAATTTCCTTGAATAATAATTAATAATGATGCATATCATACATCACACCTACATAGATCCTTGGCGTGTTCAAAAGTGATGGCAAGTGCTGCATATTGTTAACAGTTGTTTGAGTTCCTGCCTTTACATTTGTTTTACCGTTGCCCATAACACATGTCGACATCGGTAATGAGGACAGCTCCTTCGAGAATTTAACCTTTTATCAGTGATTTATTTACCCTCTTCCAGCCCATAAACTAGCTTCGCTCCTTTGAACGGTGTTTGTTTTAAAGGTCATTGATTATCTACGCTTTGAAAAATTTTTTTTATCCTTTCAAAATCTGTAATTGCAGTGAAAAATGATTTTTAAACATACTGATTAAAAACGAAAGTTATTTATTCTTATATTTATTTTATGGCTTGTTATTTTTATTAATATTATTATTTGAAATATGATTTTTGTATGCATGTTTCAATAAAGGGGTCTGAATGTCCGAGTGGCTAGCGCTCTGGCACTCGGACATTTTCCACAGGTTTCAGGATCGAGTCCCGGCGGTGTCATGATTGTCTTTAGTGGTTCGGAATCCACTTTAAACCGTAGGTCCCGGTCTAACAGGACCGTAGAGCGTTGTAGGGGTAGTATTACTTCGCGTTCGTAGCTTATCTTCAAGCTACACACATCTCCTAGGTAGTGCTGAGTGAATAACATCGGTGCAGAGCTTTGCCTTAAGGCATCAAAGACAACCGTGTAAGTGTTTGCCAGCTGCATTAGAACAAAATATATATATATATGTTTCTATAAATTATGTAAGTTTTCCTCTGTGGTTTTTCGCTTATCGAATAAAGTTTTCCAATCAACTATTTGCTATTATCGTGTCTATGCCGGAAATAAGCACATTAAATCTGTAGGTCTGATTGTCTTTCCCTTTCACTCGAGATGATTTGATTTGTCGCTCTACAGTCATTTTGTACACACTTTGGGCTAATTAGACCGGGACCTACAGTTTAAAATGGATACCGAACCGCTGTTTACTGTTTTGAATTTGGGACGGAGTTTTAGTAGAGGTTAAAAATATAATAGATTTTCTCTGCGTATTTAATACGAGTTATTTTTTTTTTCTTCTTTTTGTCAGCAAATAATGTGAATACGTTAAAACTTTTTGAATTGAAGCTTGAAAAAGAGAATTGGGGGGAAAAAATTATATTTTTTTCGTCGTAATTTTTATGCACGTCTTCTTTACATTTAGCAATGACTTCATGTTCCGCCACTCATTCAGATTTGGTTTTGGTTTGTCGCTCTATGATCATTTTGTATACATGAGATCTAAACAGATCGGTACCTACAGTATAAAGTAGATTCCGAACCACTCACAAACATGCCATTTACATGCCTTCGCCAATATTCGAACCTGAAACTTGTGGTACTAAAGGCCAGAGCTCTAGCCAAATGACCATCACTCGAGAAGGAGGATGCAAAATTCCTATCAGACGTGTTTTTTTCAGAGTCGTAGTGGTTGTACAGAAATCCTCACCCACTTTGAGAAAGTTGAATCTACTATATTTTCACTTTTCTAATGACAAGTTTGGTTTGGTTTGTCGCTCTACGGTCAACTTGTGCACACGAGGGCTAAACGGATCGGGACCTACAACTTAAAGTGGATTCGAACCACTACAAACATCCATGGTACAGTCAGTACTCGAACCAGAAACCTGTGGTAATGAGCGCGAGAGCACTAGCCACTCAGCCATCAAGCCCCATTCTAGTGGCAAGTTTGGTTTGGATTATCGCTTTCTTGTGCCCACGAGGGCTAAACGGATCGGGACCTACAACTTAAAGTGGATTCCGAACCACTACAAACATCCATGGTACAGTCAGTACTCGAACCAGAAACCTGTGGTAATGAGCGCGAGAGCACTAGCCACTCAGCCATCAAGCCCCTCATTCTAGTGGCAAGTTTGGTTTGGATTATCGCTTTCTTGTGCCCACGAGGGCTAAACGGATCGGGACCTACAACTTAAAGTGGATTCCGAACCACTACAAACATCCATGGTACAGTCAGTACTCGAACCAGAAACCTGTGGTAATGAGCGCGAGAGCACTAGCCACTCAGCCATCAAGCCCCTCATTCTAGTGGCAAGTTTGGTTTGGATTATCGCTTTCTTGTGCCCACGAGGGCTAAACGGATCGGGACCTACAACTTAAAGTGGATACCGAATCACTAAAAACATAATTGCCACAGCTGGGACAGGAACTAGAAACCTGTGGTAATGAGCGCGAGAGCACTAGCCACTCAGCCATCAAGCCCCTCATTCTAGTGGCAAGTTTGGTTTGGATTATCGCTTTCTTGTGCCCACGAGGGCTAAACGGATCGGGACCTACAACTTAAAGTGGATACCGAATCACTAAAAACATAATTGCCACAGCTGGGACAGGAACCAGAAACCTGTGGTAATGAGCGCGAGAGCACTAGCCACTCAGCCATCAAGCCCCTCATTCTAGTGGCAAGTTTGGTTTGGATTATCGCTTTCTTGTGCCCACGAGGGCTAAACGGATCGGGACCTACAACTTAAAGTGGATACCGAATCACTAAAAACATAATTGCCACAGCTGGGACAGGAACCAGAAACCTGTGGTAATGAGCGCGAGAGCACTAGCCACTCAGCCATCAAGCCCCCTCATTCTAGTGGCAAGTTTGGTTGGATTATCGCTTTCTTGTGCCCACGAGGGCTAAACGGATCGGGAGCTACAACTTAAAGTGGATACCGAATCACTAGAAACATAATTGCCACAGCTGGGACAGGAACCAGAAACCTGTGGTAATGAGCGCGAGAGCACTAGCCACTCAGCCATCAAGCCCCTCATTCTAGTGGCAAGTTTGGTTTGGATTATCGCTTTCTTGTGCCCACGAGGGCTAAACGGATCGGGACCTACAACTTAAAGTGGATACCGAATCACTAAAAACATAATTGCCACAGCTGGGACAGGAACCAGAAACCTGTGGTAATGAGCGCGAGAGCACTAGCCACTCAGCCATCAAGCCCCTCATTCTAGTGGCAAGTTTGGTTTGGATTATCGCTTTCTTGTGCCCACGAGGGCTAAACGGATCGGGACCTACAACTTAAAGTGGATTCCGAACCACTACAAACATCCATGGTACAGTCAGTACTGAACCAGAAACCTGTGGTAATGAGCGCGAGAGCACTAGCCACTCAGCCATCAAGCCCCTCATTCTAGTGGCAAGTTTGGTTTGGATTATCGCTTTCTTGTGCCCACGAGGGCTAAACGGATCGGGACCTACAACTTAAAGTGGATACCGAATCACTAAAACATAATTGGCACAGCTGGGACAGGAACCAGAAACCTGTGGTAATGAGCGCGAGAGCACTAGCCACTCAGCCATCAAGCCCCTCATTCTAGTGGCAAGTTTGGTTTGATTATCGCTTTCTTGTGCCCACGAGGGCTAAACGGATCGGGACCTACAACTTAAAGTGGATACCGAATCACTAGAAACATAATTGCCACAGCTGGGACAGGAACCCGAAACCTGTGGTAATGAGCGCGAGAGCACTAGCCACTCAGCCATCAAGCCCCTCATTCTAGTGGCAAGTTTGGTTTGGATTATCGCTTTCTTGTGCCCACGAGGGCTAAACGGATCGGGACCTACAACTTAAAGTGGATACCGAATCACTAGAAACATAATTGCCACAGCTGGGACAGGAACCCGAAAACCTGTGGTAATGAGCGCGAGAGCACTAGCCACTCAGCCATCAAGCCCCTCATTCTAGTGGCAAGTTTGGTTTGGATTATCGCTTTCTTGTGCCCACGAGGGCTAAACGGATCGGGACCTACAACTTAAAGTGGATACCGAATCACTAGAAACATAATTGCCACAGCTGGGACAGGAACCCGAAACCTGTGGTAATGAGCGCGAGAGCACTAGCCACTCAGCCATCAAGCCCCCTCATTCTAGTGGCAAGTTTGGTTTGGATTATCGCTTTCTTGTGCCCACGAGGGCTAAACGGATCGGGACCTACAACTTAAAGTGGATACCGAATCACTAGAAACATAATTGCCACAGCTGGGACAGGAACCCGAAACCTGTGGTAATGAGCGCGAGAGCACTAGCCACTCAGCCATCAAGCCCCTCATTCTAGTGGCAAGTTTGGTTTGATTATCGCTTTCTTGTGCCCACGAGGGCTAAACGGATCGGGACCTACAACTTAAAGTGGATACCGAATCACTAGAAACATAATTGCCACAGCTGGGACAGGAACCCGAAACCTGTGGTAATGAGCGCGAGAGCACTAGCCACTCAGCCATCAAGCCCCTCATTCTAGTGGCAAGTTTGGTTTGGATTATCGCTTTCTTGTGCCCACGAGGGCTAAACGGATCGGGACCTACAACTTAAAGTGGATACCGAATCACTAGAAACATAATTGCCACAGCTGGGACAGGAACCCGAAACCTGTGGTAATGAGCGCGACAGCACTAGCCACTCAGCCATCAAGCCCCTCATTCTAGTGGCAAGTTTGGTTTGGATTATCGCTTTCTTGTGCCCACGAGGGCTAAACGGATCGGGACCTACAACTTAAAGTGGATACCGAATCACTAAAAACATAATTGCCACAGCTGGGACAGGAACCAGAAACCTGTGGTAATGAGCGCGAGAGCACTAGCCACTCAGCCATCAAGCCCCTCATTCTAGTGGCAAGTTTGGTTTGGATTATCGCTTTCTTGTGCCCACGAGGGCTAAACGGATCGGGACCTACAATTTAAAGTGGATTCCGAACCACTACAAACATAATTGCCACAGCTGGGACAGGAACCCGAAACCTGTGGTAATGAGCGCGAGAGCACTAGCCACTCAGCCATCAAGCCCCTCATTCTAGTGGCAAGTTTGGTTTGGATTATCGCTTTCTTGTGCCCACGATTGCTAAACGGATCGGGACCTACAACTTAAAGTGGATACCGAATCACTAGAAACATAATTGCCACAGCTGGGACAGGAACCCGAAACCTGTGGTAATGAGCGCGAGAGCACTAGCCACTCAGCCATCAAGCCCCTCATTCTAGTGGCAAGTTTGGTTTGGATTATCGCTTTCTTGTGCCCACGAGGGCTAAACGGATCGGGACCTACAACTTAAAGTGGATACCGAATCACTAGAAACATAATTGCCACAGCTGGGACAGGAACCCGAAACCTGTGGTAATGAGCGCGAGAGCACTAGCCACTCAGCCATCAAGCCCCTCATTCTAGTGGCAAGTTTGGTTTGGATTATCGCTTTCTTGTGCCCACGAGGGCTAAACGGATCGGGACCTACAACTTAAAGTGGATACCGAATCACTAGAAACATAATTGCCACAGCTGGGACAGGAACCCGAAACCTGTGGTAATGAGCGCGACAGCACTAGCCACTCAGCCATCAAGCCCCTCATTCTAGTGGCAAGTTTGGTTTGATTATCGCTTTCTTGTGCCCACGAGGGCTAAACGGATCGGGACCTACAACTTAAAGTGGATACCGAATCACTAGAAACATAATTGCCACAGCTGGGACAGGAACCCGAAACCTGTGGTAATGAGCGCGAGAGCACTAGCCACTCAGCCATCAAGCCCCTCATTCTAGTGGCAAGTTTGGTTTGGATTATCGCTTTCTTGTGCCCACGAGGGCTAAACGGATCGGGACCTACAACTTAAAGTGGATACCGAATCACTAGAAACATAATTGCCACAGCTGGGACAGGAACCCGAAACCTGTGGTAATGAGCGCGAGAGCACTAGCCACTCAGCCATCAAGCCCCCTCATTCTAGTGGCAAGTTTGGTTTGGATTATCGCTTTCTTGTGCCCACGAGGGCTAAACGGATCGGGACCTACAACTTAAAGTGGATACCGAATCACTAGAAACATAATTGCCACAGCTGGAACAGGAACCCGAAACCTGTGGTAATGAGCGCGAGAGCACTAGCCACTCAGCCATCAAGCCCCTCATTCTAGTGGCAAGTTTGGTTTGGATTATCGCTTTCTTGTGCCCACGAGGGCTAAACGGATCGGGACCTACAACTTAAAGTGGATACCGAATCACTAGAAACATAATTGCCAGCTGGGACAGGAACCCGAAACCTGTGGTAATGAGCGCGAGAGCACTAGCCACTCAGCCATCAAGCCCCTCATTCTAGTGGCAAGTTTGGTTTGGATTATCGCTTTCTTGTGCCCACGAGGGCTAAACGGATCGGGACCTACAACTTAAAGTGGATTCCGAACCACTACAAACATAATTGCCACAGCTGGGACAGGAACCCGAAACCTGTGGTAATGAGCGCGAGAGCACTAGCCACTCAGCCATCAAGCCCCTCATTCTAGTGGCAAGTTTGGTTTGGATTATCGCTTTCTTGTGCCCACGAGGGCTAAACGGATCGGGACCTACAACTTAAAGTGGATTCCGAACCACTACAAACATAATTGCCACAGCTGGGACAGGAACCCGAAACCTGTGGTAATGAGCGCGAGAGCACTAGCCACTCAGCCATCAAGCCCCTCATTCTAGTGGCAAGTTTGGTTTGGATTATCGCTTTCTTGTGCCCACGAGGGCTAAACGGATCGGGACCTACAACTAAAGTGGATTCCGAACCACTACAAACATAATTGCCACAGCTGGGACAGGAACCCGAAACCTGTGGTAATGAGCGCGAGAGCACTAGCCACTCAGCCATCAAGCCCCCTCATTCTAGTGGCAAGTTTGGTTTGGATTATCGCTTTCTTGTGCCCACGAGGGCTAAACGGATCGGGACCTACAACTTAAAGTGGATACCGAATCACTAGAAACATAATTGCCACAGCTGGGACAGGAACCAGAAACCTGTGGTAGCGCCAGAGCGTTAGCTACTCAGCCATCAGGCTTCCCATTCTAGTAGCAAATGACTCAGGTTAAAGCATCTGGTATTCGGAAAAAGATAACATGGTTTGATATTCTCCAAAACAGAAAAATAATTAAACACTTAATTGCGTTTTAATAATTTCATATTTTAACAGTCAGATCCTTTTCAAAACATAAAAAAGCAAAAGAAACTTACCATTAAATGAATTTATTTTTTTAACGCATTAAAAAAAAAAAAAAAAAAAAATTTTTACTGTTCTTGAAATAATTGAACCCCTTGCTACCTATTGTATAATTTCCGAAACTTTTTGCTGAACCTGTTTCAGCGACTGTTTTTATGATTTTTTAGGCTCATTATATTTTCGCAAGTTTATCATAAACAAAGTTCAAAAATTTAAATAAAAAATAATAAAAATAATTGTATAAATATCGCAGCATATATATAATAATTCATGCCGATCCGTTTTGTTTTTATTTTTAAACTTTAAATTTTTGTTATTTTAAACGTAGTTCATTGCTCTAGAACTATATTCTGAATTGAAATATAATAATTGGTTTGAAATTTTGATAACTTGCAGTGAACCTTTTCTTGCATTTTTTCCCCTTTTTTTTTAATAAATAGTCGATCGATTTTTATCCAGTTCCATTATGACTATACGTGATTTGATATTGTGATTTAAAAATATGTACACTCGTAAAAGAAGACAGATGCATAGAGTTGTAATAATAGATATACATTATATACTTCAAGTTGTATTGACTAGTGCATAGTGACTCTTACATAGTGAATGAAAGAACTATTTATTATGATTATTTTTATTTCTAAGATTGAAGATGTGGTGTTATTTGGTGTTAGGTGGTGGGTGTGGTGTTGGTGTTGGTGGTGGTAGTGGTGGTGTTATTTAACATCAGTGATAGCTGACTTGCACTAGTTACATATAAACTAATTAAATATACACTATATATAACTATCTATAGCCATAGATATAATTTAGTTATCACTATATGTAGAAATGTTTTCTAGCATATTTACCTATAGAACATAAATATCTAGTTATATCTAATTATCTCTAGATATGTTATATATGTATATATATATATACAGTTTAGGTTAGGTTGGTTGGTTTGTCGTCTGCCATCTTGTGCACACTTTAGGCTAATTATATCGGGACCTACAGTTTAACTTGGATTCCGAACCACTAGCAAACATCCATGCCACTGCCAGGATTTAAACATGAAACCTATGTTACCAACGGCCAGAACGCTAGACCATTAAAAGTATAGATTCTCCAAACATTAGCGGTAGCCTGATGTTCAGAAAATATTGGCTAGCGATCTGGCTTTTGGCTCGAATTCTGACTTTTAGTTTAGGATTCCAGGCTTCAGGTTCGAATCCTGGGAGTGACATGGATGATCTTTATTGGTTCGGAATCCACGTTAAACTGTAAATTCCGGTCTAATTAGCCTAAAGTGTGCAAAAAAAAATAATAATAATAATAACCGTAGAGCGCCAAACCAAACATTAGCGTTTAAAATAATGAGTATTATTAAAAAATTATTAAAATATTTATAAAAATGCTTAATCAAAGTAAGAGTTTAAATAAAAAATAGTTTGAATCTGTCACTATTGATTAGGGAGTTTGAGAATAGGAGAAATAAAAACTCTTTTGTAAGAGAAAAATGACCCATTTTTGAAACCAGTTTAAGTCAACATCTGTTGAACATATTATTTTGGTTTGTAAATTTTAAAAAAACTTTTGAACTGAACAAAGAATGAATTGTCTTGGAGATCTTTTTTAAACTCATACATTCAATAGAGATCAAAATGTGGCCTTTATGTCATGATGCTACTGAAGTCTATGTAATAACAGTGCTATTATTTTCACTCAGACAGTTGCACTTCAGTTATTTTCCTCTTCAAGTAAAAGCATGACATATGGATGATTGGCAAGGATTTACAAGCAAGGAGTCATTACGTACTGTGTTTCTGTACCTCAAGCAATTGCTAGGTTGACACATACACCCTTCAAGAATTGATAATGATGCTTTTAGCTGCCACACATACCGACAGCCGGAATATGACGTTATCGACCTTTATTTGTCACATTTCGATAACTGTGCCGGTTCGGAAGTAGTTTTACATTTTTTGTCCATTAGCCCAAAAGTGACTTATGTGATGGAACTTCCCCGTGGGAATGTTTGGATTGTGTCCCCCACCCCTAGTAAACTTTTTTTTTTTTTTTTTTTTAAGATTGGGAATGGAAGGGACGCCCGGAAGATAACACTTCCATCCTCTTCAAGGGCCACCCAGGCGTTCTGGCATTCGGTATTTATATAAATCGCAACACATCTTCCTGCGCTCGTTATCTTGATGACGGACTGGACCACTTGTTTGTCTGACTCTTGGAAGATCCTTGCGTTTCTCAACTTGTCGCCTTGCCGAGAAAAACCGGTTATATTAAAAAAAAAAAAAAAAAAAAAGAAAATAATAAATAAAAAATCAAAAGACTGCCAAAACGTGTGATTTTTCGGTTACATAATAAAAGAAGAACTGGAAGAAAAGAGGATTGATTTGGGGTGAGGATGCTTACCGGTACCCTAAAAGATGACTGTTAAAAAATAAATGAATGGAAGACAGTTTCGACATAGGATTGCTTTCCTTCTTGGTCTCTCTGTGAATCACTTTCCGCCCAGGCTTTTACTCAACGTCTGAATTATTGTTCCACGTGCTTCTTCCTTCTTCACATTCACGTGCCATGATATATCGTCTGTAGTAGCCTGGCTTGGAATGGCTGCCCCAGCTGGTTCCTCTTGGGAAGAGTTATGACCGCAATAAAAATTTATTGGAACCAGTATTGGTAAAGCATAATTACTAATTAGTGGAAAACAAAATTTATATTCGGTTTGTCAGTTGCCTTCAATGTAATGCGAGACATTAATTGTAATGAATCGTGATAACATTGATTTTTGTCTTTCTGCCAAACATAAATCTCTTGAAGAGATATGTAGAATGGAATTCCAGTGCCATCGCATTGCATTGGTTTAACACTGAACGATCTCTTCAAGAATTTTATGCCATTCGTAACAGATTATTTAAAATTTTCTTCTTAAATAAAAGCTGATGTAAAAGTCCTAGTTTAGATTTGTCCTAGTTAAATGACAACTCTGTGCATGATGTTTAGTTGTTTCCTGAGCATTTTCTAAAGTATTTTTATTTTATATCCTGAATAAGCTTTCTTGATAAAGATTATAATTAATATAAATCTGAACATTTAGTCTAAATAGTCTTATTGTATTAGCATCTTTATGGTTATAGGCTGTAATCACCACTGTACCATATGCACATCGGATATATATCTAACTACCTTCGTCTCTTTGAATCACTCGAATAATTTCAATGATTCATCTCATTCAAATAAGTTTTCAAAAACATTCGTAAGCTGATGTAAAAGCCATAATTTAGATATGTTCTTGCTAAATGGCAACTGTGTGCATGATGTTTAGGTGTTTCATGAGCATTTTCTAAAGTATTTTATTTTATATTCTGAATAAGCTTTCTTAGTACACAGCACAGTTGATGTTGCACACCTGACAACCAGCATTTTGACTTCTTGAAGAATTCGAATAATTCAATTCAATTCGTACCATTTGATTCGTATCAATTCGTACAACGATTCATACTTGTAGCAATAATGCTTGTTGTTAGCAAATTAAATATTTTGTTTTTTAACAAGTTACTAGAACGAGTTAAGAACGATTCACACAGATACGACTTAACATTACCTTGAAATTTTTATACCTGACTGATCAGTTTCTAAGAGGGAAGGGGAGAGAAAAAAATGGATTTAAACCAAATTTAAAATTTGAACGGATTGTGAAAAGAGGAAAGGATTCGAAATCTTGAATCTTGCGCTGTCATAGAAGACAGCTGATGTTGGACACCTGACAACTATCATTTTGTCTTCTTGAAGAATTCGAATAACTCAATTCAATTCGCACCATTTCAATACGTTTTCACAATGATTCATACTTGTATTAATAACGCTTGTCGTTAGGGAATTAAATATTTTGTTTAACAAGTAACTAGAACGAGTTAAGAACGATTCACACGGATACGATTTATCAGTATTTTAAAGTCTTTATGCCCGACTATTCACGTTCTCTATATGAGAGAGAGAAAAAAAAAAAACAAGTAATAATGGAAGAAAAAAAATGCAGAAAAAATTTATTTCGTTAGCTTGAGAGCCAGCATTTTGTCTTCTTGAAGAATTCGTATAATTCAATTCAATTCGTACCATTTGAATACGTTTTCACAAAGATTCGTACCTGTATCAATAACGCTTGTCATTATAAATTAAATATTTTGAAAACGAGTTAAGAACAATTCTTGTATCAATAACGCTTGTCGTCAGCAAATTAAGTATTTTGTTGAACGAGTTAAGAACGATTCACACTGATACGACTTAACATTACCTTGACATTTTTATGCCTGACTGATAAGTTTCTAAGAGGAAAGGGGAGAGAAAAAAGATGAATTTAAACCAAATTTAAAATTTGAACGAATTGTGAAAAGTGGAAAGGATTCGAAATCTTGAATCTTGCGCTGTTATAGAAGACAGCTGATGTTGGCACCTAACAACTATCATTTTTTTATTTTGTTTTCTTGAAGAATTCCAGTAATTCAATTCAATTCGCACCATTTGATTCATACCAATTCGTACATTGATTCATACTTGTATCAATAACGCTTGTTGTTAGCAAATTAAATATTTTTGTTTAGTAAGTTACTAGAACGAGTTGTCGTTAAAAGAACGAATCATACAGATACGATTTATCAGTATTTTAAAGTCTTTATATCCGACTATTCATTTTCTAGATGAGAGAGAGAAAAAAAATAAAACAAACAATAATAAATATTAATCTTTAATTAAAGAAAAAAATATTTCATTAGCTTGCAGCCAGTATTTTGTCATCTTCGAATGGATGATTCAATTCGAAGGTTTCATTGATCCGAATGATTCAATTCAGTTCGAATGATTCAATTCAATTTGGATGATTCAATTTAGTTCGTATGATTCAATTCAATTCGAATGTTTAAATTTAATTCGAATTATACAATTCAATTCAAGTGATTCAATTCAATTCGAATGACTCGATTCAATTCGCATCAGTTGAACATGTTTTCACAATAATTCATACTTGTATCAATAACGCTTGTCATTACAAATTAAGTATTTTGTTTTTTAACAAGTTACTAGAATGAGTTAAGAAGGATTCACACGGATACGACTTAGCATTACCTTGAAATTTTTATGCCTAGCAGATCAATTTGGAGAAAAAAAGATATAATTAAACCAAATTCAAAATTTGAACGGATTATAAAAAAAGGAAAGGATTCGATTCGAATCTTGAATCTTGCGCTGTCACAGAAGCCCAGCTGATGTTGCACACCTGGCGAACGCGACACCCGTTCCCGCGAGGTCAAAGGAGCTTCAAGGTTGCGCAGGCACCCACCTCAGTTCTTTTTCCGAATTAATTACTCTTAAAATTTGGGACAAGTACACAAGGCTCTGCTTCATTTGCATGTGCTTGGGCGCTGCCTTGCAGCAAATCGATTTCCGTTTCCCCTTTTTTTCTGTTTCTTCTTTCAAGGAAATCACATGAAGTTGAAATTGCGTCTTGGGCTGTTGTGCCAACTATCACACGTCAGGTTTTCATTTCAAACGAGATAAAAAGCTTGTCGGGCAACTTTTAAATGCTCTTTTTAATAATTATATATAAAAAATTAAATTGTACAGATTTTTGACGTCTCGGAACATGTCTAGTTTTCTGATTATGATTGACATAAATGTGACGCAGAATTATTTTAATTGATTCCATGGTTTCTGCTGTACTGGTCAAGATAACAAATGCCCCTCATTTAATTGAAAGAATATTTGGCAAATTGCTTTCCCGATTTTAGGATAGCATACGAGTGATAATGAAGATAACACAGGTTAAGGCCACAGTTAAAAATTGCCAGTGAAGTAGCAATTGTTTCTCATAGTTTTTTTGGATGCTTATTGCTAGGGAAAAAAAAATTCTATTGAATACAGTTTTATCACAAATTGCAGTCTAATTTTAAGAATCTAGTATATTAAGGAGCAAGAAAGTATTTCGCTTTTTTCTGTTTCTTTTTTCAAGGAAATCACATGAAGTTGAAATTGCGTCTTGAACTGTTGTGCCAACTATCACAGTTCAGGTTTCTCATTACAAACGAGATAAAAAGCTTGTCTGGCAACTTAAAAAAAAAAAAAAATAATACTAAATAAAGGTTTTAGGGATTTTTGACGTCTCGGGACATGTCTAGTTTTCCGATTATGAATGACACAAATGTGACTCTGAATAGAATAATTCAAGCAGAATTATTTTAATTGATTCCATGATTTCTGGTATACTGGCCACGACAACAAATGCCCTCATTTAATTGAAAAAAATTTGGCAAATTATTTTCCCGATTTTAGGATAGCGTACTATATGTCAAAGTGATAGTGACGATGACACAGGTTTATCATCATAACTGGCTCGACAGCCCGTTGTGGACCTTGGCCTTCTTTAAAAGATCCAGCCAGGCTGTTCTCCTCTTGGCCGTAGACCTCCAGTTTTTGATCTTAATAGCATTAAAATCAGAGTTTATCAGTCGGCCCGTCTCTTTTCGGTCTTCCTTAGTCGTTGTCCAAAAGGGATTGCATTGAAAATTTTCAAAGCAGGTCTATCACTTTCCATTCTCATGACATGGCCGACCCATCTCATTCTGTTCAGTTTAATAAGTTTTAGAATGTCAATATCTCTAAAATGTTTGTAAAGTTCAAAATTGTATCTACTTCGTTCCGTTGTCATTGATACCACCAAAAATAGTTCGTAGCACTTTTATTTCAGATTGCCTCTTCTCTTCTTGTTAGTGACCATGTTTCAGACATATGTTAATACATGAGAGTTTTATACAGTAAAATTTTAGTTCTTCTTTTAATCAGCTGGAATCTTAATTGAATTAAGAGTACAACACGATATAAAGTCTCGTATTGAATAAAATTTTTATAAAAATACTATATATATCCATACAAGAAGAAAATAAAACTTGTGGTATTATTTATCAATAAAAATACATTCATTACATTCTTCTAGTAATGTAATGTAATGTAAGAGGGTTTTCAAAACATGTATTTATGCAAAAGATGATGATGGCATAAATTAGTGCTTAAATATGAAGAATAATTTTATTTTCACGTGTGTCTCATAAGAAGAAAGTGACATACTATTACAATTGTAATTCATCGTTTATTAGTTACTTGTTCACCATATAAACATTACTATCATTATTTACGGAGTTCCGATGTGGCATTAAGTATCACTGAAACCTCCACATCTCATAGTGCTAAAAAAATTGGCATAAAATGTAATTGCTTAGATTTAAAAAAAAAATAATAATAAAAATAAAACACGAGACAATTAAAGCAAGCAGAATAGAGGAAAAAGGAAAGAGAAAAGCACCTTCTGGTAACTCTGAATCTGCTATATATCTGCAGTTCTAGTGGCGATTGACTTAAAACCAAAGTGCCTGGTTAAAACACATTTAAAAAAATCTTACTATTCAAATAATATGAACTATTTAAGTATCAACTATTATGATATTTAATAATCCCTAGCACATCAGTCTACTTCCATTGAAAAGTGCATCTCTTGTCTTGAAGACCTTGACTCAAAAGGCAAGGATATCGTTTTGCAGTGGATCCCAGGCCATTGTGGGATCTTGGGTAATGAGAAGGCGGATTCTCTTGCAAAAAAAGGAACCACCATCACCCAAAACTTTTGTAAAGACATCTCTTTTCACTCGATGAAACTGATGATCCGAGACTTTTTGCTGAACACTCTATCTGATAATATACTTGAAGGCAACTCATCTAGAACCTGGTTTAACTTTATTCTAAACATCCCTGATCAGCCCAGGTTTAAAGCCGTTGCCCTTTTTAGACTCCTGACGGCCATGATTGTATGGCCAATCACCTTTTTCGAATGAAAATATTTGCAATCCCAAAATGCATGCTCTGCAGTCTTGGAGAGGACATGGATTCATCTCACCTTCCTGTCTGCCCTGCACTTGTTTCCTCTATTGTGTAGGGTCGTTACTGGGAGGCTAGGGCTCTTATGGACTAAACATGTCACTATGTGATTTCCTTCGATTCTCGTTGTTGTTTTCATGTTCATTGAGTTCTTTTTCTGTTTTCTTTTTTATTACTTATTGTAGCCTGCCATTGGAAATAAAAAAGACTTTTATTTAATAATGGAAAATTACAAAAAAAATATGACCGGTAAGAGTTGTTTTAAAAAGTTGATTTTTATTTGTTTATATTTGAAAATGTTGATTTCAAATTAACGTTATTAATTCATTTGTTCTTTGGTTGTAAACATTAATACAAATGTTTTTATTGTTTGTACGATTCACTCAAAATCTACAGCAATATTATAATATTAATTAAAACATTAAATGGAAAAGAAAAAATTAATTTTTAAAAATACAGAATTTAGCTTTTTAAAAGGTTAACAAAATGATTCAATTTGGTAAGCATCTTCAAAAAGTATTTTTAATATTATCCTCAATTCGCTAGCACTCTGGCGCTCATTGCCATAGGAGAGGTTGGTCCCGGCGTCTACCATAGATGCTTGTAGTGGTTTGAATCCAATTTTAAATATAGATTCTCGTCTAATAAGAAACAATAGATCGCTGGACGCACGGATGGCAAGTCCAGTAACACAGTAGGCCTAAAAAAAAAATTTTATTTTCCTACTTTTTCACTCTATTGCAGAAAATCCTTTATAAATAATTTTCATTCATTTTTTTAAAATTTATTGGCACCATCTACTGTAGATATATGCAACTTAAATCTAAAACAAACTAAAATTAATTAATTAAATTTAATGTGAATTAATATTTGAAAAAACTGTGTTATGCAAGTGTCATCCACTACAAGTTTAAAAATGAAACTTGTGAGTTGAATAAAAGCTCTTTTTATTAATGATTGAAAATTTGAACAAGATATATATAGGGGAAGTGTGAGCTAAGACGGAAGTTGAAAAGGAATATCTCTCGGCTTTGGTGCCAATATGTTATCTCGTTCGAATTTTCGAAAAATTATCTTGTTTTTTTGTATATTTAAAAACTAATTTTAAAATTTTCTTAAAGAATGCAGGTTTGGAAATATAGATATTTTGAAGGCAAAAAAAATATTAATTAAAAAAAATATTTTATTATTGTTATATCTATCTGTTAATATTTATTGAAAAATCTTTTATTGCATTTTTATTATAAAATATATAATGAACACTTAATTGTTCTGCTGCACTTACATCAATCTTATCTCTGTCTTTTGGGTTAATTTGCATTAATTTTTTATCTTTAATCAACAATAATAAGTTAATTAAAATAAGAGCATTAAACACTGACATAAAAAAGTACTTTAATTACTTAATTAATGGATCACAAGAATCATTTTTGATTTCAGAAAATATAATAAATATTACTAAATTTGTTCCACGTTTGTAAAGCAATCCATTTTTATCATTTATCACTACCCTATTAAAAGATATTGAATAACGTAATTATACTATGTATGGAAAAAATAAAAGAAGTCAAACTACGTAGAAAAATCTAGCGAGAAATGGCTACACAATAATATACATTTCTTAATTATCGTTATATTAAATTAATTGCATTCGACTGATAATCAGAAAAAAATTAAATTGAGCTTGACTTCTGAAGTGCATTTACCGGTATACTAATTAAACGGTTATCAAAAAGAGTTAATTGAACGCTATGTAAAAGATTGAATGCAATGCATGAATATATCATATCAATAGTGGGACATAATATTCAAAAATATTCAATATAGTAACAATTCATAAATGGCTCCAAAGGGTGATATATTATAGTAATCACAAACCAAAGAAGTAGCAATAAATGTAATTTAATTTAAAACAATGGATTTTATGCCAAAGAAAGATAAATGTCATAAAATTTAAGCATGTTACTGACAGGTTTTCTTCATCTCTAATAAATAAATAATAAGAAGTCATTAATATAAGCAAAACAAGATTATAATACAAATACTTGTGAAAACATGAAATGAATAAATTTTTATAATTCTATAAATTTTATTTAAAATTTCTGGTAATATATGCACATGTCAATCATTAACAAGTCTCATTATACTGAAATTTTCACTGCAAAAGCCATTTTAATAAAGTCAGATCTAATATGATAAAAAACATGTTGCCCGCTTAGTTAAAAGCCTGCATTATCAAATTGGCCCACAAGATCATTTGTATCCACCCCTATTCTAGTTCATATTAGAATGATTAGAGACAAATTTATATTAATCTCAAATACGAATTTCTTTTTTCTTTATAATTTATGATTTATTAGTTTATCAGGTTTTTTCTTTGTTCTATACTGTTCGAAATGTTTTGTTGTCATGAGCAGTTTGACAAAAAAAGTTGGCACTGATATTGCCAAATTATTCTTGGTAAAATGAGTCCTCAACCTCTCACTCACGCACCTTTGTATGTTCACCCAGACCAATCGCTTGTTTCCGCTGCTGTTCAAACACTCGGGATGGCCACTGGTTAAACTTTCCGTAATTTCTTTGCCTAAACAAACGAGGCCCACAAACATATCTGTGCAGATAAATAAGAATAGCGGTTTGCTTTATTAAATATATCTAGTCAAGCATCGTATACGGAAATCATGAGTAATTCACGGAAAAACTAACAAGAGAGACGTTTTTCTTGTGACTTTTTATTCATTTCTATTTTTATTTATTGTATTTATTACCCATAAAAATGATGGGTGTCGCTTTCGAGGGTAAAGTTTTTCGTTTTCTTGATCTGTTCCTAACCACAATCA
>BPLR01019156.1:0-30753 GCA_021605095.1 Caerostris extrusa | reverse complement strand
CTTATGAATGTTAAATGAATATCTAATATTTTACATTTAAAAATGTCATTTACAACAAATTTTGTGATTTCAGCTTTTGTTAAATTTCTTAAGAATATACTTTTTAATGAATTCAGTAACTTTTTATATTCAAGAAAATAAAACAATTAGATATGGATTATAGTTAAAGTAATATGATTAAAATATCAATAGTAGAATCAGTTGAAATTTTATATATTTTATTTTTTGTATTTCTCTCTTTTTATACATACATTTGTAATCTTTATTAATATGTTTATAATTTATTTTTAAATAAAATGTATTTAATTGTACAGCATTTGCAATTAAACGAATATGAAAAAAAATAAAAAATTTATAATTAATTTGAAATTTTTATTCTATACAACTACGATATATAACTATATTCACCATTTAACAATTTACTTCATACATATTTGAATTAAATGATAACAAAATGTATTGTTATTTATTGATTAAAATTTATTTTCTACAACTAGAATATAAGGAAATTAATAAGTTTCAAAAATACATTCGTATGTTTCCCAAATGGAAATATTCAATTTATAATCTTCAGCAGTTGGCAAAAAGCACGCTTGCATTGTTATGGAAAATCAAATTGTTACTTTAAAATGCATTAAAAAAAACCTCCAACGCAAGTAACAATGCCTGCATAAAGTAATGCTTCAATCAATGACTCATTTCATTAAACTTCACATTTCAGAGTCGGTACTAAGCAAACTATTGGCAACAAAAGATCAATCGAAGAGAAGAGAAAAAAAGAAATGTTATTCAATTGATGGAAATGCAACGACAAAATCTTTCATGGAATTGAATTTTGAAAGCTTGCTTTCACATGCATAAATTCATACACACACATACGCACAAACACACATTGTGTGGAAAACATATTAAATTAAAAACTTTTCAGCAATCGGAAATACCAAAGTCATAAAAGGGTCCAAAGCTAAACAATGCATGAAACAAACCCTATGAATGGAAGGAAAAGGCTCGAGACATATAAATGATTGAAAATGCAACTCTCTATAAAAATAAAAACTTCAAAGTTGAATTACTTCCGAAAAGTAAATTACTTTTTGAAGTCATGCCAATATAATTAGGGTGGAAAAAGGGGAAAAGGGGGCATTTTGGGAGAAACATTCACGTAGCAGCTTCTGGAGGATTCTTTTTCTGGCCTGCTTTTACCAATAATATCCGATTTCTGCGGCTTCGCCTTTTTTGTTGTTTGACGTTTGATCGGATAACTCAAAGAGGGGGGTGGGCCTGAAAACTTCTTACCCCCGCCACCCCTTTTCTCTCTTTTGACATCACAACAGGAGGGATATTACATAATCAATAGTAATCATATGCTTCACTATCTTCTACGTACTGATACCGTACCACCCTAACGAAGAGTAGGGTGAAGCAGACGTCAAGAATTTCTTCTGTACGTTTTCAACTTGCTACCATCGATAAATCGATGAGAACGATGCATTCTATCGGTAACTTTCAGCTCATAGCCTTCTTAAGTTCTCGAACAAGAATCCATCTACGGGAGGATTACTCTTTTAAAATGCCCTCAATGAGAAATGCTTTCCTTTCTTTTTCTGACTTGAAACACATTGTGGATTTTTCTCGCCAGGATTGGCAGCAAATAGTGACACTTATGAAGCTTCTCTTATGTAAGCATATGCCAGATTTAAAACCGTCAATGGTTTTAATTTTTGGATTGAATTTCATTTATTTTTGGATGTTCTTTTTTTTGGATGTTTTATTTTAAGAAAATAACTGAAAAACTGTGTGTGAGACATATTTTTAAAATTAGTAATAATGCGATTCTATAAAAAAAAATAGTTAAATGTAGTGCATATATTATTTACAGCAAAAGTTATTATAATTTTTTCTTTTAAATAATTTTAAAAATCATAATGTATCTTAATCATCACTAAAAATTTTTAAATATCTACATGCAGCAAAATAAAAAGTGAAAATAAAAATGACAAAATTTGTTTACATAATGTGTGCATGCATTAAGTGTTAAGCTAAGTGTACATTTTTTAATCTTAAATTTACAGATTTCTGTAATATGCTTGAAAAAAAAACATTTGTTTTACGAGTCACATTTTTATTATAAACAACCACTATTTTACTTGATTAGAAAAATAATGAATACATTTAAAGTACAATTCAAAGAATTTTTTATTCAATTCACGATTCAGCAAACAATTATTTAATTCTAATTTCTAAACTGAAATTTACTAAAAGCCTAGTGATATATTGGATTGAGTGAATAATTGTGAGCATACCAGTTATTACTGTTGACATTTTTTTTTTGCGTCTTATTTAAATTTATTTTAAAGCCCGTGCGAGCAGAAATTTTAAGTGTAAGTGGATAAAGTGCATAATCTTGGTATAATAATCCTTTAACCTTTTTATTTAATTTGCTACATGATTAACACTGTATCTCATGCATGCATGTTGTATGTTCACAATCATGTACATGAAGGGAATCACTATAAATAAATATATAGAAGGAAACACTATATATTTATACGTTGAAGGAATAAAATATAAATTTATACATTGAATGAATCATTATAAATTTATAAATATATTTATAATTTATATGGAAAAATATTTATTAGTAGAGAAATGTAAAATATGCATTAATTACAACGAAATAGAAGTCATCCATTTCAAAAAAATCATACAAAAATAAAAACATAAAATACCTGCATGTTTTCTCCTTCCAAATAACAATTAAAAAATATATCAAAAATCTTTCATGTTTATATTAAAAAAGAAACAAAAAACTAATTCTTAAATCCCTGTCTCAAACTAGGAACATACTACCCAATTAATGAGAATTTTTTGTGGCAACACACAAAAAAAAATAAATTTACTGCGTACAATGTCCCTTTATTATCCCTTTTTCGTTTTCTTATTTTTTACTGGAAGCAAACCACAACAACTCTTCTTATAATTACCGCGGAATGCTTAAAAATGCTCAGAAAAATGAATATCTTTATCCGTCCCTTGAGGCATTGTTCGTATTTTTTATCCTGCTTTTTTTTTCGTTTCCATATCATTATTTGAAATGTGAACTTCTCGCAAATACAATCCCCGTCCTTTTGTGAATGCTTTTCTTTCTTAGTCCTGCCATAATCTTCTAAAAATTTCCATGCATGCAAATTCACGCAAATGCGAGTACCTATTGCTTCAGCCACTGAGGGAACAGATTATTTATTTTCCTCAAAGCGTTGTCTTGTCTACTCCCTATCTCTTTAAATACCAAATTTGGTACTTGGAATATGTTGCCCGGTTGTATGTTTTACTTTATTATTCTGTTTTTTTGTGTGTGTGTGTGTGTGTTTGCGGAATTTTCGCTTGAGGAAAAAGCTCGCAGTTTCTTTCAAGTATGACACAAAATGAATTTTTTTTTTTATTTGGGGAGAAGGGGGGATGGAGTATATTCAGATTTAATTCGAAGACTTTTTTCTGTGTATCTTTGTGTGCCTAAAATTGAGGTTGGTGTTTGTAAAAAAAGTGTAATTATATTTTCGTTTTGTTATTTGTTCACCAAAATATGTGCATTTCTGCTGTTATTTTTCATTTTTTATTTTCTTTCTTAGATTTTTTTCAGAATATCTGTAATAAAAATTGCTGTAAATAATTTTTGTACAATTTTATAAATTTCTTTTATTTTTATTCATATAGTGTATTCAAGACTTATTTAAATGAAACATTTTTGTACTTTGCGTAGTGTAGTTTAGTAGTTTGGGTGTAATTTGGTGTAGATTTTGTGTCGAAAATTGAATGGGTGTTTTTAATAAAAAAAAAATTTAAGATTATTTTTTTTTTTTTGCTGACTTAAATACAATTCTTCTATTAAATTATTTATAAGTAATTTACTTTGGAACATTTAAAGAAATGTCATCAAAAAATATCATTACTGTAAAATAAAGAATTCATTATTGCGTCAATGATTTAAAGGCAATTTATTAAATAAATTTTAATTGGATAGTGCAATAACTAACCAATAGTCCAATAACTAAGCACAATAACTAAATTTAAAAAATAATAATAATAATTCAAAAGTTTCCTCTGTTTAGGAATGTGTTACAATTTATAGTAAAATATTTATTTGAAGAGAAATATAAAATATGGATTAATTACAAAGAAAAAGAAGTCTTCCTTTTACTAAAATAATACAGAAATAAAATATTTTGCTCATTTACACAAATAACACTGAAAGTATATCAAAAACCATTTTTCTGTTATATATATATATATAAAAAATACCAAACTTATTCTTGAATCCGTGTCTCAAACTAGGAACATATTACCAATTAATGACATTTTTGGTGGAAAACAAAAAAAAAAAAAAATTTACTGCGTACAATGTACTTTTATTATTCCTTTTTCGTTTCTCCTTTTAGTGGAACAAACAACAATAACTCTTCCTATAATTACCGCGGAATGCTTCAAAATGTGGCAGAAAAAGAATATCTTTATCCATCCCTTGAGGCAGTGTTCGTATTTCAGCCTTTTTTTTTTTTAATTTTTTTTTTTTTTAATATCATAAATTTGAAATTAAAACTTTTTTGCAAATACAATCCCCTTCCTTTTTGTGAATGCTTTCCTTCCTTAGTCCTTCGATAATCTTCTAAAAATTTCCATGCATGCAAATTCATGCAAATGCCAGTACCTATTACATCAGCCACTGAGGGAACAGATAATTTTTTTTTCTCAAAGCGTTGTCTTGTCTACTCCCTATCTCTTTAAATACCAAATTTAGTTTTTGGGAATATGTTTCGGTTTTTGTATGTTTTTATTTTATTATATTTTTTTTCTTGTATGTGTGTATGTTTTTCGAAATTTTCGCTTGAGGAAATAAGCTCACAGTTCCTTTCAAGTGTGACACAAAATACATCCTCCTTTCCGATTTCAACGCTTTAAAACGGAAATGTTTTATAAATTGATGAAGTATATTCAAGATTTATTTGGAAGCCTTTTCTGTGTATGCCCAAAATTGAATTTGTGTTTATAAAAAAAGTGTAAATACATTTTTTTGTTTTGTTTTTTGTTCACAAAATATGTCCATTTCAATTGCTTTTTTCTGTTATTTTATTTATTTTTATATTATTTTTCTTATATTTTTTTTCAGAGTTTCTTTCATAATATTAATTAATTATTTTTGTAAAATTTTAATTAGTTATATTTTACATAAACAATTTTATTCATATATTGTATATAAGATTAATTGAAAACATTTTCGTGCATATGTTTTGTGTAGTTTACATGTCGAAAATTGAATTGGTGTTTCAATAAAAAAAAAATTATTATTTTTTTCTGACTTAAATACAATTCTGCTATTTATTTTATAATCTACTTTGGAATATTTCCAGAAATGCTATCAAAAAATATCGTTTGTGTTAAATAAAGAATCAATGGAGAATTGATTATTGTGTCAATGTCTTATTCGTCTTTTATTAAATAAGTTTAGTTCAATTTTAAATTCACTAATAAATGCATTAATTATATTTAAATAATATTATAAACTCTAAATTTTCTCTGTTAAAGAACGTGTTATAATTTATATGGAAAGATTTAATGGAACATAAATATAAATTATGCATTAATTACAAGAAAGAGATGTCTTCCATTTAATAAAAGTAATACAAAAATAAAATACAATATCTAAATTTTTTTTCCTTTACACAAATAACACTGAAAATATATCAAAAGTCTTCTTTTTTCTGTTGATATATATAAAAAAAAATTCAAACTAATTCTTGAATCCCTGTCTCAGACTAGGAAAATACTACCCAATTAATGAGAATTTTTGTGGCAACACACAAAAGAAAAAGTAAATTTACAGCGTACAATGTCCTTTTATTATCCCTTTTTCGTTTTCTTACTTTTACTGGAAGCAAACAACAATAACTCTTCGTATAATCACCGCGGAATGTTTAAAAATGGGCAGAAAAATGAATATCTTTATTTGTCCCTTGAGGCAGTGTTTGTATTTCAGCCTTTTTTTTTTTTTTTTTCATATCATTATTTGAAATTTAAACTTCTTGAAAATACAATCCCCGTCCTTTGGTGAATGATTTCCTTTCTTAGACCTGCCATAATCTTCTAAAATTTCCATGCATGCAAATTCATGCAAATGCAGTACCTATTACTTCAGCCACTGAGGGAACACATAATTTTTTTTTTTTTCCTCAAAGCGTTGTCTTGTCTACTCTCTATCTCTTTTAAATACCAAATGTAGTTCTTGGAATATGTTGTCTGTTGTATGTTTTTATTTTTTATTATTCAATTTTTTTTCTTGTATGTGTGTGTTTTGCGTAATTTTCGATCGAGGAAGTAAGCTCACAGTTCCTTTCAAGTGTGACACAAAATGCATTTTTTGGGGAAAAACGTACTCCTTTCCATCTTCAACGCTTTTAAACGGAAATGTTTTATAAATTGATGGAGTATATTCAAGGTTTATTTCAAAGCCTTTTTTTCTGTGTATATTTGTGTGCCCAAAATTGAATTGAAGTTTATAAAAAAAAGTACAAATACTTTTAGTTTTGTAGTTTGTTTATGAAATATGTGCATTTTTATCTGTTATATTTCTGACTTTTCTTCCGTTATTTATTTATGTTTATATTATTTAATTTATTATTTTTCTTATATTATTCTTTTTATGTATTATACATTAAAGGTGTTACTACAAATATTTGATAAATTAAAGGAATCAAATAACATATGAAACCATATAAAACCATGTTTTAAAACCATATAATAGGTGCGGGCGATTGATGTGTATTTCTTTTAAATGAAAATTAAATCACCTTAAGTAATTTAAAAAATTAGCAAAAAATAATCTATCATGAATAATCTAAATACTACAGGATTTAATTATTATAAACTTTAAAACGAACAATATTTGACTGAGAAGGAAATATCGATTTTAAATTCAAAAAAACATTACAGCTCATGCTTTTCGGTGGGGGTGGCTTTTCAATTAGCTATTATTAATACATGGCTTAAATAAAATATTTATCTGTGATTGCGAAACTATTTGCTATTATATAGAATGAAACCTTAATGTATTCAAATTACTGATCTATGATTTCATATTATTATTCTTCATGATGTTTTTTAAAACATTTCGTATTACAAAAATTTTCTTGACATGAAATTGATTGTTTATTCATTACATTCAACATTGCATACATTCTTCCAGTGAATCCCTAGACACTGTGGCATTTTAGGTAATGACCAGGCACATTTGTTGTCTAAGAAGGGTACATGGATAGTTTAAAAGCCAAATGCTTGCCGCTCATTTTATTCCATTAGACATTGTATCAAAAATCATGTGGTACTTTGGTATTGCTCACTGCTCGTATCTCATCAAGAATTTGGTGGAATATTTTGGAACAGGGTATTTTGGACAAACTTCGTGAAAAGGCCGTCGCAGAATTTAGTCTTGAGGTGGATAACGGCTGTTTGGCATGCCATCTGCATCGCGTTGTTACTTTTTTGATAGCCCAAATTATCCGCTATGTGGAAAGACGGGGATCATGGACTGGCACCATATTGCAGGATGCCTGGCTTTGAGTGGAGACTTCGAGGTGAAAAGATATTAGAGCGCTAGAATTTTTTGCAGATGGGACAAAAGACTTTTTTTTTCTTATTATTTTGTTTTGTATGTTCGTTTTATACTGGTTTCGTTTATACTTTTTTTATCTCGTAAGAATTTTGTTATTTTCTTTTTTTTGCAATTGGAAATAAATATTATATACATTTCCATGATATTTAATATCCATGACTAATCCACAAAATTTCGTCATGTTTTTTTTTGACATTTTGATATGCATCATTTTTTCAGTAAAGAATTAAATATTATGCAAGAGCAAATCCCTCTATTCCAATACATGCTGATGTGTTGATTATTTAATTGCTAATGAATTGAATATTTTATTGCTAATGTATTGAATGTATGCTAGTGTATTTAATATATTAATTCCATGTAATAAACTGACTTAAATGCATATATATTTTTCTGCTTAATGTAATTTTAAATAAAAATATTTGTTATTTTATATTCTACTTTGATATTTAACTTTGTAAAATGATTTGATATTTAACTTTGATATTTAAAAATGTAAAATGATTGGAGAATGCATTTATTTATGTATTTGCTGAGAAAGTAAGATAAACGAAAGTTTGAGAATCATTGATATAGATCACTATAATCTTACATCGATAATGTTACATTATTGGAAAACACAAGACCTACATTATTTATCTCGTTTTCTTTCACAAATGGATAAGTCCTGATCAAGAACAAAAAACACCCTGATTAACAAAACATCAGAAGCAAAGGAGATCCACTACATCACCTAATGCGAATAAATGCGGAGATTCGGAATTTCTGCTTATGTTTCTGATCTCTTGAGGGATTGCATTGGAATTATCAGATTCCCCTATGAAATAAAAGGAAGAAATTCACTTACCGGGCGGTCGATTCAGGATGGCAGGATCTTAACAAAGAGGCTGACGTAAAGGGAAAATCGCATTTCGTCTATACCGAAGAGATTTTACCGATTTCTACAACTAAATAACAGTAACTGGTCTTCGAGTGATGTACAGCAGATTCAATCAGAGCTGAAACTAAGTATTGAGTCTGTCGTTGATGAAATGAATCGTGGTTAATAGCATGGACAAAGCGGACCTACCGTGTATCCATCATAAGTCCATGATCCAAATTTCATAAAGCAGGTTTGTTCGTCAAAGGGAAGTACTCGACGTCCATGAGGCAGGAGCTTTTGTAGATGGCTGGCGGTTTCCAGTGGACCATGCCATCGAAATGAAGGGATGGCTTTTGTCATGATGGTAACTTCGTAATTTCCATCGGCACTGAAAATTATCATGAGAAAAAAATAATATTTAATATTTGAAGAAGATTTTTATGAAAAAAATAAATATAAACTAGTTTTATAATCATTTTTAGTGTTTAAAGCATTTCTACGATTCACTTAATAAAATGAAATCTAAAAATCCTTATGTTTTTTAATTTTATGTTGCTTATTGAAATGTTATTGAATTTTTTTAATTCAATATAATAACTTAAACTTAAAGACTTAAAATTAGGATCATATAATTTAGAAGAAAAAAATTAAAATGTATTTAAAAAAGCATATTTATTTATTAAAATACAATTTTTTAAAAATTTTCTTAATTTTATGAATGAATTGAAATATGAAATATAACAACTTTAATTCTTAAAATATTTATTTTTAATAAAATGCAATTTTCTTGTATACTTAGTACAAAAATGACACATACAAAATTATATAACGTCACCAAAAAATATATTGATATATTGAATGTCATATTGATAAAAATACAGTTTAATTAGTTAATAAGTTATTTTTTAAAAATTCAGAAATTAGAAATTATTTTAAAATATCTCAATTTAGTTATTGAAAAAAAAGTAAAGCAATGGTAACTTAATTATTTTATTAAGGATAATAATAATTTTAAAAAAACGAAATGCAAAAAGTATGAAAATTTTATTAAAAAAATTATGTTGTGTAAAAAATATTTTTATTGTAGAGAAAATGTTTTTTTAACAAAATACTAAACATTTTTAGAATTGAAATATTTTAATAATCGACCAGGAATTGTTTTAAGATAGATCATAAAAGCAAACAGTTGGTCTTATTTGTCATTGAATTCATATATATTCAAAATGTAAAGATTATTTTAAATAAAGCTTGCATTTCTTATACAAGCTTTCAGTTGTAAGCATTTTTAAAAAGTGTTTTTTTTTGATAAAAAAATGAACATAAGCATATAAATTTAAAATGTGCTTGTAAATGGATGGAATAATTTGATAAACGTACGGTATTTATAGAATGAATATACTTTTAAAAAATTTCTCCAAATACATTATCTAAAGAAAGATTATTTATTTTTATTTATATTAAGAAAAGAAGTATTATATTTATAATTTAAGTATGTAAATATTATTTTACAAAGTAATAACGACATGTGCGCCACCTATTGATATAATATAAAAATATAATTGCATATGTCAAAAATAATGATGAAGTTGCATTAAAAAAATTAAATGTCATTATTTTCAGGACTGGTGAAAGATGCTAAAGTATTTATCTGAAATTAAGAAACCAATCCAAATACATAATGTTCGTTACAATATATTGAGAGAAGAATATTTATTTTTAAATGTTAATTTTCTAAATGAAGTTTAAAATAATTCGAATATACTTTAATATTGCAATTTATTTTACAATTACGAATTTTATTCGTAGTGAATTTTCTTTGAATTTCTTTTTACGCTAAAAATAAATGCAATAGACTAATGTAGCTTTAAACAAATTTCAAGATTTGTTTTAAGCTACACATTAGTCTCTTTTAAGAAAACATGCAATATAATTTTTTTTTAAGTTATCTTTTGCAAAATAGTTTTTATATCTTTTAAGATATTTTATGTCTACATGTAATACTTCGATAATTCATCTGATTTATAATGTAGCCTGTTGGTCTACAGTTTGATTTCGTTTGTTGTCAGATTATTAGGCTATCAAATATTGGAAAATATTCCATTTTCTGTAAAACGTATTTGATATAAAATAAAAAAAAAAAAATTGCGGAACAAAGTTGAAAGTTTATCCATGATATTGATGCATACATTTAAATAAATAATTTTACCAATTTATATTTATTTAAAATTAAAATAAAATAGGAGCTATATTCTTCACATTTTTGTACCCAAAATATTTTTTATTTAAATATAAACGACTATTACATTTTATGAAATAATTAAAACAATTTTCACTGTCATACTTCATATTCGGTTAACATTTTAAGGAATATATATTCTTTTTATTTATTATCATTTGAAAAAACTTTAAAGTATCTATTATTATTTGAGTTACCTTACATTTTTTTACATTTATTTGAAATACCATAAAAGCAATTAGGATTACAGCTGTAGTATTCATATTCATCCAATATGTACTTTAAAATAAAACTTACTTTTGAACTTAATGGAAGAATAACAAATGCAATCTTTATTTTTAAAATGGAAAACAACTTGAAAAGTTATTTTAATGAAGATTGTCATGTACTTCTTTTAAAAAAAAAAAAATTTGATGTTTTAAATGTAGATACATAAACCGCTTTGCAAAAGGTTCAGCTTTAAAAAGTTTCAGCTTTTTATTGAAAATAAAAAGGAGACGAAAAAATCATAAGCCTCATTATTCATTGAGCCCTTTCGTCGTAATTCCTCTTTATAAATTGAAGACAGATCCTGTATTTTGAAAAAAAATCCACGTTCATCGGCGATTTCCTAAAAGGTTTTGAAACTGTTTATTTATTTTATTTGAAAAGAAATCTAGAAAATGGTATTTTGGCGTTTATCTCACTGACAGATTGGCATTTCATGTTTCATGACATTTTAGTTTCAGAAGGGCTCAGTGTTGTTAAATGCAAAAGCATTCGCATTAAATTCATTTTAGTGAATGTTTGAAGAGATCAAGAAATATTTTTTTAGGATTTTAAATGAATGCTTTTTTTTTTTTTTTTGTTTCCTTTTTACTTTATATTCTTCGAAATACTCTTTTTCAATCCAAATTGATTTCGTTTTTTTTTGCGAAGAAAGATTTTCAAGGTTTTTTTTTTTTTTTTTTTTTTAATCTTTTAAAACCTTTCTCTTTAAAGTGATGCCACTAACATTTTTTATTAGTAAACATCCATACATTTAAAAATTTTTAATAATGAGAAAATCATCATATTTTGGCATATAAATTTATGATATCGGTTATGCGATGCATAATTACAATAAATAGTGTTTGGATTTTTGAAATCTGGATTTTGTCAATATTAAAAAAAAAAAAAAATCAAATGTCATTCTTGATTA
This sequence comes from Caerostris extrusa, assembly GCA_021605095.1. Classification (NCBI taxonomy): domain Eukaryota; kingdom Metazoa; phylum Arthropoda; class Arachnida; order Araneae; family Araneidae; genus Caerostris; species Caerostris extrusa. The sequence continues at coordinate 18,812 of BPLR01019156.1, read as the reverse complement.
ATAAAAATTCTATACAAGTACATCTGGATTAATTTGAAATTCTGCTTTTTTTTTTTTTTTTTTTATTTTTTTTTTTTTTTTTTTTACATTTAATTGTATGCAAAACTGTCGAAAATTTTACATCGATTTCATATCATAAATAAATTAATAAATTTAGATTTTATTAATTACAATTTAATTAAAATTTCATTAATTATAACTTAATTAATATTTTTATTAATTATATGTTTATTTAATATAAATTCTGACAAAAGTTATGAATTTTCTTCAAAATCCTTTAGAATTATTCTTAAAAAAATATGAATTATTAAACGTTTAGCATATAACTTTTGATAGTTAAAAATTGATAACGTTCTTTTAAATGTGTTTCTTTTAAGGGTAACAGAAATAATTCCCGGCTCAAATTAAAAGAGAACATGAATTAAATAGGGTATTTTACTAAAATATTATCAAATTAAAATTTTATTTATGTTGGTTTTATACAGTAGATGTTTTGTAAACTTATTTTTTTTTTTTTCTTTAAAGAAATATGATATAATAATAATAAAAAAAACATAAAAATCATATACATAAAAGAATAAAAATCAAAAAAATATTTAGAAATTCATTATCAATATAACAACAAATTCATAGACCAATAGCAATTTAATGCTGCCTATCTAATTAAAATATAAATGAAAATCATAGAATATCAAATGAAAAAAAATATGATTTTTAAATTTTTTTTATTTATTAATAAATGACAAATTGTTGTATACTAAAAAATAAGGATGAGGTAACTTATATCCCTATGTTGTATTCACGACTCAATGCCTATATTTTATATAATTAAAATGTTTCTTCTATAAAATGTTGCTATATAATTATGTTCCTATTTTATATAATTAAAATACAGTAGAAAAAAGGGGATTTTCGTTTTTTTAATTTTGCATTTTTATGAAACAGTTCAATAATTACAATAGATAGCGCAGTGTTCTTACTTATTATAAAGAACAATATCCGGCAGCCAAATAAGTTCAGCGGGAACGTGAAGTTTGGTGACTCCTCCATAATCATCTGGATCCCATCGCATCTTATAATCATTCCATTCCTGAAATGAAACATAATATATATGTACAAATATTATGTACAGAGTCGAAGCACATTAATAGAATCGCCTTTTATATTCTAGAACAAACGAAAGAAAATAGAGCAGGAAAGAGGGAGACATAATTAGATACTGAAAGTATTCACAGTGATATTAGCAACTGTTGGAGGGTTCATAGTGTACATGTCTGAGTAAATAACCCTAATGTGGGATATTGAGCTATGTAGTTACAGTTCAGACACCAATAGCTGTTGAGGGTTTAAGGTAAAGTATACATGGAGTAAATAACCCTATTGTGGGGTAATAAGTTATGTAGCTACAGTTCAGACAATAGCTGTTGGAGGGTTTCAAGGTAAAGTATACATGGAGTAAATAACCCTATTGTGGGGTAATGAGTTATGTAGCTACAGTTCAGACAATAGCTGCTGGAGGGTTTAAGGTACAGTATACATGGAGTAAATAACCCTATTGTGGGGTAATGAGTTATGTAGCTACAATTCAGACAATAGCTGCTGGAGGATTCAAGGTACATTATACACGAAGTAAATAACCCTATTGTGGGGTATTGAGCTATGTAGCTATAGTTCAGATGATAGTTGTTGGAGGATTTAAGGTGCAGTATACATGGAGTAAATAACCATATTGTTGAGTAATGAGTTATGTAGATACAGTTCAGATGATAGTTGCTGGAGGATTTAAGGTAGCAGTATACATGGAGTAAATAACCCTATTGTGGGGTAATAGTTATGTAGCTACAGTTCAGACAATAGCTGTTGGAGTGTTCAAGGTGCAGTATACATGGAGTAAATAAACCTATTGTGGGGTAATGAGTTATGTAGCTACAGTTCAGACAATAGCTGTTGGGGTTCAAGGTATAGTATACATGGAGTAAATAACCTATTGTGGGGTAATGAGTTATGTAAGCTACAGTTCAGACAATAGCTGTTGGATGGTTCAAGGTACAGTATACATGGAGTAAATAACCCTATTGGGGAGTAATGAGTTACGCAACTACAATTCAGACAATAGCTGTTGGAGGGTTCAAGGTACATTATACACAGTAAATAACCCCATTGTGGGATATTGAGCTATGTAGCTATAGTTCAGATGATAGCTGTTGGAGGATTTAAAGGTGCAGTATCATGGATAAATAACCCTATTGTGGGGTAATGAGTTTTTGTAGCTACAGTTCAGATGATAGCTGTTGGATACAAAGTTTCCATGGATCATGGAAAATAATACTTTATCAGTATTTTAATCTATGCCGGCTGCAGTTCAGTTGACTGCAGTTGGAAGCTGCAAGGTGTAGTGTGGATAAAATAACACTATTTTGTGATATTAAGCAGCACCAATAATAGTTCAGTCCACAGCCGTTAGGCTGCAAGGTAGAGTATCCATGGAGAGAATAACCCTATTTTAGGATATTGAACTATGCCAGCTATAATTTAGTTGATTGCTGTTTTAAGGTAGCAAGGTAGAGTATCCATGGATCAAATAACCTATCGCAGTATTTTAAGCTATGCCGGGTACAGATCAATTGCCAGCTGTTGGAGGGTTCAAGGTAGGTATCCATGGAACAAATAACCCAATTTTTCGGATATTGAGCTGTACCAGCTACAGTTCAGCTGATAGCTGTTGGAGGGTGTCAGGTAGAATATTCATGGATCAAATAACCCTATCGTGGTATTTTGAGCATGCTGGCTAGGCTAGAGTTCAGTTGATTAATGCTAGAGATATCAAAGTTGAATATCCATGAAGTAAATAACCCTACCATGAATTATTGAGCCATGCCAGTTACAGTTCAGTTTAAAAACTACTGAGCGACTGAGTATCCATGGTAAGAATAACGTATCGAAGTTAGTTTTATAGATGCTCGATTGGGCTTACATCAAAATTCGGGAGCCATGGAAGTACATTAAACTTACATTTTTCAATTATTCACGAACAATTTTATAGTATGAGACGTAATACTGCTGGAACATCTTCAGGGCAGTTTGTAATGTGATTCATAATGATGAGCATAAGCTAAGAGTACCATGGAATGTTCCTCAGACTTTTTTCCATTTTGTAACCATCTTGTTTCTTGTTTTCTAATGCCCTCGCTATATGCACCAAAATCCATTTCGTCAGATGAAGAGTCAATACGCGATTCATTGAAAAAAAAAAAAGCAACCATTTGATATTCAGTGGATGTCAAATGGCTGTATTGCTGCGCAAATGATATTCTCTTCCAATGATGCACAGTTAGCAAAAGTGCTGTCATAAGTCTGCTCTGGAACCAAACACGTTCTCAAAGAATGCAATGAAATCATTCGCATACGATAAAGCCTGCCTCTGCCAGCCCACAAATGTTGAAGAATGCTGGTTTCCTAAAGTTTCTCGCCGAAAGCCCCTAATTTCTTTATGTATATAAATTGTGTTATACGTATATACACCAAAGCCGTAAGCGTCAATGACATATGCGTCTAGACTTACACGTCCGATGGAACTTAAAACATTATTTATAAGGTTATGGAGCCCTATAGAGAGAAATATTAGCTAAACTGTTGTTTGGGTCATATTTTTGTTAGTCCCCTAGCTGATTTGGGTCGTAAATTGTTCCACTATGGCGTCTCAGTTTACCACAACTCCAATAACGCTACCGTCGTTTACTTTTATCAACTATGATACGTTGAGCATCACATTTTCTATGTAGCTTTTTGGTATTGCTATTTTACTATACATTATTTTCAATAATGCTATTTTATTATGAATTATTTTCTATTGTGCCATTTTATCACAACATTCAAATAAACCACAAAATATATCTATTGAAATATTGTCACCCTATCCCAAAAGCCAATAATCTACCCTATTTATATGTCAGATAAATCACAGTGTTTTTCCAAGACAACTGTTGAAATTGTTTTTGAATATGCCAAAAAACGTACATACCCACCAAATAATCTAGCGCTGATGTCAAGAACAAGAGGTAGTTTTATTAATTTGTATAATTAAATTAAACTTTTATTTTAATTTAACAATTCCACTAATTCACTATTGGCATATTTAAAATCATCACTCTTTCAATATTTGATTATGTTTTTCACAAAAATTTAATGAAATTTCTTCAAAAATTTTAAATCACTTTCTTATAAAATTCAGAATAAACCAATTGGGAATTTATTTGTTTTCTTTCTTTGAGAAGTTATAATCTTCAGAAAAACTGGAGTTTTCTTACTAGATGAATTAGTTTCTAAGAAACTAACTAACTCATTCATTATATTAAACCAGGTTCAGGAAAAAAGGCAAACTATTGTAACTAGTTTCATTTTCCGAACCCCCTATAGTATAGATTGAGTTACATCTTTTGTGAATGGGTTGGCGGTAGTTGCTACAAGGAACTACCCAAGGGAGTCGTAAAATAATGAAATGGACACTACGGAAAAGTGATGGTCACTTCGGGAAAATGGACATTATATTCCCATACCTATATCGAGAAATCCAGGAAATATGATCATGTTTTCTTTTATGCTATAGCATATGAGGTAATTTATACGTAGTTATGATTTTATTTCGTAAGATTTGAAGAATAATAATAAGAACAGGTAACAAAAAATATTAACATAAAAATGAACAAATGAACATATTTTTAACTCCTAATAGATCCAAGTTTTACAGTTAAAAGAAGCTATTAAATTGTCATAGTATGCGATTTAACCTGTTTCTAATCAAATTACTTAAAATATTTGTTTCAATTAAGAGCAAATAAATTTAGCATAATTTAGTTTATCATAGCTAAATAAATTTAATTTATATTTTTATTTACTTAATTACAATTTAAAGATATTTACAATTTTAATTAGTAATTAATAACGATATTTAATTGAATAACTAAAAAAATATTATATTTTAAGATATTTTTATGTGTAACAATGAAATTTTTTAATTGTTTTTTTTCAAGGAAATTTTTGTATTTTTATTTCGCAGTTGAGTTACGGAAATCTTATTCATACAAAAATATAATATAATATAATATAAAAATAAATGATTTTGTACTCATCATGTGTATTTAAATCTTATTTTTATATCATTTAATCATTTCCAATACCAATATTGATTTAATGTTTTCTTCTTTAGAAACTACATAATTGTACAGATATTTTTCAAAATTGTGGCTACAATTTATAGCTTTAACAAGAAAAAAATTTTGAAAAGTGTTTTAAAAAGTTTTAAAAAATAATACAAAGGCCATAACTAAATATGTTGACATTCAATAATTATTTAAAAATCCGTTAAACTTATTTAAACATTCAATAAATTATTTAACCTCACAAAAATACACTGTTGGCATCCAAAATGCAACTCCATGAAGAATCAAAAAGGCGTGATATTTGCACCATGCATATAACTCGCCTTTGCAACACCACAATATAATGATTAATATTTTCCAGCAAATGTAAATCATGGGTGCCACCTATAGAATATCGCCTAGATAACCACTGCCATGCGTCATCTGTAGCGTCAAATACAAAAGTTATGTAGAGGGAGATAAGAAGTTTGCCTCGCAGAAGAAATCGAAAATTTATTAAGCAATTTCTGAGTTACACAAAAGGAAAATGGTGGCTTAAAAGATTGATAATTGCTTTTCGAGAAATTGGAACTAGATTGGAAATAATGCAACCACATTGATGGAGAAATACAATCGATAGATGCAGGAGGGACGTACCAACAGACGCGAACAATCGTAGCAGTGTCGCCACACCACCACATGTGAGGACATAGTGTGTGCATGGTACTGATAGTTCTCACTGCAACATCAAGAAGCAAGTGCAAGATCCGGAAGTGCGTAGAAATCAGGGATGAATTGATTCTCGTGGAAGATAATAACGGGCTACATCGTGTTCTGCTAATGGACAATTTCCTTTTCGATGAAAGAATCCTTCGAATGCATTGGTCAGCATATTCCCCAGAAATGAACACAATAGAACATGTTTGGGACATTCTAAAGATTTGCTAGTCGCATATCACTTATAGAAACAATTCAGTGGTTGAAAAGCTCTCTTCTATAGGAGTGAGAGTGAATACCCCAGTCTCTCATTGTCATATCTCTTATGTGTGCGACGTTGCTTACGGTGAGGGAAAATCGTATACCTTATTTAAATTTAATTGTAGCCGAGCAATCACGTTTTTTGTTTGTTTTTGTATAATAGGCCATCAAATATAGTCAGTAAAATGTAATTATTCTTTATTCGTTGTTGTTTTTCTTTTCTCATATCTTACAATACCTATGCAATATATACTTTAACAAGTAGTCAGCAAATTTATTTCTTCTTTTCGCAGTTTATATCCGAAATCATAATATGCTCTAATTGTTTTGAAGGATATATATATATATATATATATATATACATATGAAGAAACCAAACGCTATATTTTTATCTATTATTATTATTTATTTAATTTATATTTTCAGAATTCTACAATTTATTATAAATTTTAGTGAAAAATATGTAAACAGCATTTCGACAAAACCATTAAATTTCTTTAAAACTCTTAGAAACACAAGTAAGTTACAATGTAACGATTAAATTTCGCAACGTTTTTGTATAATGTGCTAATTTAAAATTTTTAGAAAAGGCGTTAGTTAAAATGTAATGCTCTTTATGAAAGAAATTTGTCAACTTTCAACTTGGTTATAAAGATACTCAACAATAGAATACGTTTTAAATAACAATAGATGGAATTTTAAACAAGTAATTGTAGCCTTAAACAAGAAACATTAAGTATAAAAATAATTTAATACTACAAAAGAAAGAGTAAGACTAAACACACAAACTTATACCTTAAATTACAAAATTTGAAATTTTCAAAAATAAAAATTAAAAAAATTAAATTCAGGAAAAAAGTTATGTCGTCCTCATATCAAAACAAATTTGAAATTATACATAAAAATAAGCTAAACGCCAATGATAATTGAATAAATTAAATAAAATTAAACTCCAAATGATAATTTTACAATAGACAATTTTTTGATCCATGATAAATTTTTCAAACTTTTTTTGTACGTATGCATAAAATAATTATTTAATAATTACAAATTATTTCCCCTGCAGGGTTGTTGAATATTCTAACAAAGAAAAAAATGCTTTCGGTTTTTTTTATTCTCTGAACTTATAGAAAATCGATGTAATGACAAAACTAATCTAAATAAAAAGTTATTTTAAAATGTTATATTTTGTATGCATAAAAGTGTTTATACGTACCTGTTCCACCCAGACATTTGTCGTCATGATCTGATTTTCAGATTCTGAAAAAAAAAGAAAATAAAAATTGTGCTTATACAAAAATTACACAAAAGAGAAATAAAAATTTGACAATATTTTTCAACATTAATATAAATATTTTCATTTTGAAAGTTGCTTAAATATATGAATACATCTGATACAAATGTAATTGCATTAAATAAGTCTAATCAGGTTATTTAAATAAAAACAATTTACGATAAATTAAAAAAAAATCAGTTCAAAGTTGATATAGAAATCTGTATGATTTAAATAAAAATTTACTTTACAGCTATTTTTTTAATGACATAGCTACATCTTGGAATATTTATTATAGATTATATTTTTTTATAGATTCATTTAAACTTAAATTGTTACTGAAATAAAATTAATCTTTTAATAGGGCAAACATATAAATTTTATAATTTATTAATTTTCAATAAATAATAATTTTTAATACATAGTAATTCCACTAATTAATTATAATAAAATAAGTATATTATAGAAAAATGACATTATAAATTACCGATATCTTTAAAATTGTTTTTTTTTCTTCTTTTCTATTAATTATTACCTATCGGAATGATAAAAATTAATGAATAAACAGAGGTCTATTAATTTTCTGAAAGTTCACAGGTCACAATATAAATAAAGGTCATCTGCATATCAATCATATCCATATTCATAAATTGAGATATTAATAACATATTCATTGAAAAAGTCGACTTAAATAACAAAAAATTATTAAATATCTTATATATAGAGGGTTATTTAAGTATCTTTGGAGGGAATTTTTTTAAAAATATTTATTTCTTAAGAATTTTAGGAAATTAATTCTTTTAAATCAAGAAATATTATAGTCATTTGTAATATTGTATAGGGCTCATATACATCGTATTTAAAACATAGACAAAAGAATAAATTTTAAAAATTTACTGTAATAAATAAAAAATATAGACAAAAGATTTAATAGAAAATGTTTATCTTTTGAATATAGATTTATATTGTCTACATAATGATTTTTTAAAAACCATAATTTATCACTATTTTTGTCAGAAAAACAAGCTTAGCTCGTAAAAAGACAGTAATGGAAATTTTGAATTCGTTTGATTTCGATTTCCATCTAAATCATTTTTATTCTTCGTATTTCAAAACGCATTAGAAAGCAAAATAAATGTGCTTCTTTAAACATTCTAAGAAAAAATAATAAAATTCTTTGTGTTTCCATTATGTATTTAAAATAATCTTTGAATGCTTATCGTTAATAATGTGCATTTAAAGCAAACAATGTTTATATTTATTTGTAACCCAGATAAAAGGTTTTCTAATAATATTAAACATCCTTTTGTGTTTCCTCTTTAAAATAATAAAAAAGTACCGATTTTCTTAAAGTTTTACAGGAAATATTTTTTCTATCTTAAATGAAAATGGAAATTTCGTATGCTATGCATAATTGACAGAGGAAAAATTCTAAATTATTTTTTATTTATAATAACGTACACGAATTTTTATTCAATAGTAAAGGCATTACCTTTTTCAAAGTTTATTACTGATTTATTAAAATAATAAAACTTGACAAAAAAACACATTTGAAAAGTTTAAACTTTGCTGATATGCATTCAGTGTAAAATTTTTAAAAATAAATGTTTTATTTTTAATTGATGGTGCAGTTGTTTAACAATTTTTGTTTCATTTTTTATTTTGTAATGTCCGACCTATACTGGACCTACAATGGCTTCTATAAAAGTGCCACATTCAGGTTCATGGGAAGACTTTAATATTTATTTACAAGCATTATATATGTATATGTACAATATATAATGCTTAAATATATAATATCATCATATAGCATTATATATATATATATATATATATATGAACTACACTTGTGTATCTAATTTATATCTTTAAATTTCCTATTTTTTAAAATAGAGTTAGATACACAAGTGTAGTTCATTCTAAGGAGGGAAATTTTCAGAGTTCTCAAGAGTACGACAAATATAAAACACGTGGTCGACGGCAGACCTTAATTATCACGTAAAGTGTACACAAAACTACAAAACTCCCGCCTGTTCAGTCATTTCAGAGAAAAAGACAACACTTCTTGTCGACTAGTCGCATAACTCTCCATTTTCTCCCAAAACCTCCCTTTAAGAAAATCAGTACAGATGGGATCTTCTTTCCTCACTTCTCCTAGGAGTCGACACTTCTTCAGCCCATAGTCTATCACCAATCTCGGTGTAGCAACTCATTATATATCAAGTCTAATTGTTCCGAAGGTAGAACAGACAATCTCTAGCTTCATGATTTCACATTATCCATGACAATAATTATCTGCTATCAGATTGAAGTGACATGTTGTTCTCATTAGAACAAAACATTAATTGTATATAAAATAAATATCCACAATACTGCTTATCTGCTGTCAGATTTGAGTGATGGGCTGTTATTACGTACTTGGTATAGAATGTATATAGCCCACTCTCCTGGGAACGAAATGCTACATCTCTCCTCTCGTGGCGAAAAATGTTACAATTTTCAATCTAATATTTTATTATGTATTAAAAATAAATGTTGAAATATAAAATTGAAAAACTTTTTATAAAAATATGTAAGTTCTACTTTTTGCTGAAAAGTGTATAACACGAAGCTTACAGAAGTAAGTAACGAACATATCATAAGCAATATATTAAAATATCAAATAAAGAGTAAATTTAAAAGAACATTTAACATAACAAAAGATAAATAAAATAACGATAGAGAAATGATTTAATATTATTATTTATTTAAGAAAAGTAAAAATTTACAAAAGGCTGCAAAGGCAGGCTTTTTTATTAGTAAGTTGACAAAAGTCAGTTGTTTTGTTAAAAAATTTCAAGGATGTTCAAGCCTGAAGTAAATAAAAAAGAATGCGATCAATATTCTGCACACTATTTACATGGTAGTTGAAAAGACCTGTTTACATAAATCAAATCTTTTAAACAATAGTTAAAATAGCTATGTCCAATCATAAACTGGGTATCGCTAAAATCAATAAAAAAGTATGAGTCTTTTGGGGAAATGAAAAGAAAATAAATTTTTTCGTGGATGCATTACATCGTTCTATGTACAATTTATTCCATAGATTGTTAGTTTGAGTGACTTTATAGATTTTGGTATAATAAGATTTTGGTACAAAAATTTCAACACTAGAGTACAAGCTCCAAAAACAAAAAGCTCAACATGTTCAAAAACAGAAAGAAAATCATAATGATGTTCTTCACTCAAATTTTAGGTTTCCCAAACTTTCACGACCTAACTAGTTCATTAAGGTCCGCAAATGTTATCTGCTTTATATCATGATAAATGTATAGTAAAAGCTTCCTATAACAATAAATTCTCATTTGCTGTAAATGTTTAATTTCTGTACCTAGTATAAAGGACAAGGCCAGCAGTATTTTTTGGTCTTCTTCTTCTATTATTGAAAATGCTTGTAGTAGAAAAATGTTGACTACACTTTAAAAAAGGAATATTTTAATACAGTTCAAGCTAATATTTTCATATTTAAATTATGTATCAATTATAACAATAAACTATGTATTATAATATCAAATGGTTAAAACCAATAAAGAAAGAATTTTTATCAGTGTACAGAAAACAAGAAAATGATGATGTTCTTTTCACCAATTTTAGATATAGAAAGAAATCTGAAAAATCTCTGAAACAAAAAAAATATTTACTTTACTCTTTTCATAATAAAGCGGCTTGTAAAAAATCTTCTCCAAAATACATTCATATCTCCGTATTTTTTCAGAATTCCAGGTGGTGGTCTCTTATACTTGTATTCAATGCTTTAAACCTGGAAAACAAAACTCCTCTGTAAATATTTCAGTTCTACGACACACACCTACTGAATCAGTAATAAGTTTTTACAGATACCACGTCGCGGGCGCCAGCATAATAAAGGATTGATATTCCTCCTACCGTATTTGTCTCCCTTTCAAGAAATCAGTCCTCTGCAAGAAGCCATGTTCTTGTAGCTATTTGCAGTCAAGAAGGTTGAATAATTCACTACCTCTGAAGCAACGATTTCAGCACCCCTTCCTACTCATTTCGTCCGTTCCGTTGTTGCATTCCTTTTGTACTTATGCGGTGGAGGTATAATGACGAAAAGGCTCTTTCCCGCCGAAGAAATTGTGTGTAGGCTGAAAATGCGGTTGCAGAACGTATGCGCAGGGGACTGTTGACTGCTGGGAATTTGGCGGGATGAAGCATTCGAAAAGCTTTTAAGAACAGCTGTGTGTGTGGAAGTGTGTCGATTTCGCTGAATGCAATTGGCAACAGATTGTTTGTGGAACATCTTCTTTTGCAGTTGCATTTTTAATTTAAAAGGCGAATGGATTTTACTGCACTGGAATATGTTTTCAAAGCCAAGGAATAGAATCCTTAAATGCATATGCCGTTACAAACATATGGAATATTCAATACATTTTATTACTGTTATTAAAATTGTCCTGCCCTGTCAGAAGCTGGGTAACTCTGAATTCAGTTAAAAAACTATTTGTCTGAAGCATTTGGGGAAACAGAAAGAAAGTAAATCTTCTTTGCAGTGTTGCATTGGATAATTCTATGTATATAATTTATATATATAAATACAAATGTTTTGTGTTTGCGTAATTTTTAATAAGATTTTAGGACATTAATTTCCACTTCCTTTTAGTAGCAGATTTCACTGCCTAACCAGCTCTTAAAAGTCTGCAATTGTTACCTATTTTATACCATGCTAAATGTTTAGTAGAAAGCAGGCCATAATAGAAATTAATTCTCATTTGCTGTAACATTTAATTTGCAAACCCGGTATAAAGAAGTATGCAAGCATTATTTTTATGTGTTATTCTTCTATTATTGAAAAAGTATGTAGTTGGATAATTGTATTTTGTAAAGGAGCATGCAAGCATTATTTGTATATCTCGCAAAAATTAAATATTTAAATATCTCGGGAAAATGTATAGGCGTCTCATTTGCTATGAAAGTTTAGTTTACACACCTGGCATAAAAGGAGTATGCAAGCATTACTTGTAAGTTCCTTCTGTTATTGAAAAATATGTAGTTGAAAAATTATGTGTTATAAAGGAGCATGCCAGCAATATGTTTTCTTCTTCTGTTATTATAGAAAATGTATGTAGTTAAAAAAATTGTATTATATAAAGGAGTATGCAAGAATTATTTTTAAGTTTTCTTCTGTGTAAAAAAAAGTGTGTAGAAGAAAAATTGTTGACTATGCTTTCAAAAGTAAAGATTTTAATACAGCACACGCTAATATTTTCATATTTAAATTATGTAACACTTATAACATTAAACTACGTAATATACACTCATGTCCATAAATTAAGGATAATTCAGAATCACACAGAAATTGAACTCTAAAATAAAAATTTCACCTGTAGAATTATCACACACATCTTGAAGAAGAATATGCAAAACAGGAAACCACCAGATGGCGCGGATAGTACGTCACAATGACGAGTGTAAGAGAGGGGTATATAAGGAATGGTGGCAAAGAAGTAAATTGTTCACAAGCGCTTTAAAAGCCTTTCAGTGCAATAACCGCATAGTTACGGCACAAAGGAAGCATTTGAAGGATTTTTACGTGGTAGAATTATCGGACGACTGGAATGTGGACTTACCCAGCTGGAAGTATCCGAGGAACTTGGAATTGCCCAGAGTGTCATCTCCAGGCTTTGGCAACGATTCCAAGATGATGGTAATGTGAGTAGATGTTACAGCACAGGTCGCCCCGAGTTACAACGCCGAATGAGGACCGGTATTTAGCAGCCTGCCAAAAGAAACAGACGGAGCACAGCATCAGACCTGTCTCGTCAGCTCTCTTCAGCTACCGTTACGACAGTTTCAAGGCAGACCGTGTACAGACACTTAGGGCACATTGGTCTATATGCTCGTAGGCCTGTCAGATGTGTTCCACTTACCACAAGTCACTGTCACCTGCGATTAACCTGGAGTAGAGAGCATGCATTGTAGACACCGCAACAGTGGTCTGGTGTGATGTTTTCCGACGAGTCCAGGTTTTTGTTTGCAGGCGCCGATTCTCGCCGGACTTTCATATGTAGCGCCAGGTACCCGTTACCACCAAGAGAACACCATTGAACGACACCGTTACGGTGGTGCAGGATGGCTCGTTTGGGGGAGGAATTATTCTTGGTTCCAGAACTGACCTGCATGTTCAGAGTGTAACGATGACAGGCCACATCTATCGGGATGTCATTCTGGAACAACACGTACGTTTGTTTCGGGGGAGCCATGGGTGCTGAATTTCTGTTTATGGATGGCAACGCCCGTCCTCATCGTGCAAACATTGTAGACGAATGCCTTCAATTGGAGGATATCACCCGTATGGATTGGCCAGCATACTCACTGGACTTAAATCCAATAGAGCATTTGTGGGATATGCTTGGCCGACGAATTGCAGCCCGTCAACCTCCTCCCACCTGTCAACCGGAACTTCGGAGGGCATTGCTTGATGAGTAGTTTAATATTCCCCAAAGACCAGATTGATAATTTGATATTCAGCATGCCTAGGCGTTGTAAGGCCTGTATTGCATCGTCCGGGAGACATACTCCATATTAACCATCATACTAACCATGTTATACTGTTTTTTGTAAATAGGTTATTTTTAGAAATTTGCTCAGGGAGTAAAATCGCAATTTTTATTAATTATGTCAAACATATAGCATCTTTTTTGCTCTTTACCTTTTGTTTAATAAATAGTCTTTACAAACAAGTCAAATTTGTTTTGCTTCTCTTTCTTTGCCTGAAATTCATTATCCTTAATTTATGGACATGAGTGGCTCCAGATAGACATGATGGCTATTAAAGGCTCAAAAAAAGAAAGAATTTTTATCAGTAAACAGAAAAAAAAAAAAAGGTTGATGTTCTTTACTCTAATTTTAGGCACAGAAAGAAACCTCAAAAATCTCTGAAGCAAAAACTATTTGCGTTACCCTTTTCATAAGAAAGCGGCCTGCAAAATTCTTCTCAAATTTATATCGCAGTATTTTACAGAATTCCAGATGGTGATCTTTATATACTTGTATTCACTGCTTTAAACCTCGAAAACAAAACTCGTCTGTAAATATCTCAGTTCCACGACACACACCTAATGAATCAGTAATAAGTTTTTACAGATATCACGTCGCGGGCGCAGTATAATAAAGGATTGATATTCCTCCTACCGTGTTTGTCACGCTTTCAAGAAATCAGACTTCGGCAAGAAGCCATGTTCTTGTAGCTATTTGCAGTCAAGAAGGCTGAATAATTCACTACATCTGAAGCAGCGATTTCAGCACCTTCCTACTCATTTCATCCGTTCCGTTGTTGCATTCCTTTTGTACTTATGTGGTGGAAGTACAATGACAAAAAGGCTCTTTCCGCCGAAGAAATTGTGTGTGTGTTGAAATGCGGCTGCGCATAACTTATGCGCAGGAGGATAAACAATGGGGGATGGGAATTTGGGGAGATGAAACATTCGAAAAGCTTTTATGAACAGGCACGCGCTGTGTGTGTGTGTTGAAGTGTGTCTATTTCTCTGCGATGTAATTGGCCACAGGTTGTTTGTGGAACATCTCATTTACAGTTTCATCGTTTATTAGTTATAGTGTTGCATAGTTTAAATTGTCGAACGGATTTTACTACACTGGCATATATTTTGAGAGCCAAAGATTGAATCTTTAAATACGTATGCTGTTACATACCTATGAAATATTTTACAAATTTTATTACTATTACTAAAATTGTCATAAACTGAGTAACACTGGAACCAGTAAAAAAATAGGGTGGGGAAGACTTTGGGAAAGCAGAAAAAAAGTAAATCTACTTTGTGGAGATGCATTGGATAATTCTATGTATGCAATTTTTGTATACAAATACAAAGGTTTTGTGTTTGAGTAATTTTTTATAATAAGATTTTGGTTTAGGAATTTCAACTGCTGTTTGGTTTCCCCCATCTTTCACTATATAATCAGCTCTCAAAGGTAAAACCTGTTAGGTAAACCTGCAATTGTTACGTGTTTTATATCAGGATAAATGTATGATAAAATGCCTATTATAACAGAAGTTACTTCTCATTTGTTGTGAAAGTTTAATTTACATAACTGGTATAAAAAGAATATGCAAAAAGCATTATTTTTAGGTATTCTTCCTCAGCTATTGAAAAAGTGTAAAGTAAAAACACTATTGACTATACTTTAAAAAGAAAAATTTTAATATAGCATGAACTATTATTTTAAAATTTAAATTATGTACCCCTTATAATAATAAACAATGTATTATATTATGGCAAGCTCAAAAACACAAAGCGAAAATGAATTTTAATCAGCGTAAAAGAAACCAGAAATAAATAAGATGCTCTTCACTTCAATAGGCATAGAAAGAAATCTCAAAAAATCTCTGAAGTAAAAACTATTTAGGTTATCCTTTTCATAAGACAGCGGCCTCTAAAACTCTCCTCAAAATACATTCTTATCTCAGTATTTTTACAGAATTCCAGATGGTGGTCTCTTATACTTGTATTCAATGCTTTAAACCTCGAAAACAAAACTCCTCTGTAAATATTTCAGTTCTACGACACACACCTACTGAATAAGTAATAAGTTTTTACAGATACCAAGTCGCGGGCGCCAGCATAATAAAGGATTGATATTCCTCCTACCGTGTTTGTCTCCCTTTCAAGAAAATCAGTCCTCGGCAGGAAGCCCTGTTCTTGTAGCTGTTTGCAGTCAAGAAGGTTGAATAATTCACTACCTCTGAAGCAACGATTTCAGCACCCCTTCCTACTCATTTCATCCTTTCCGTTGTTGTATTCCTTTTGTACTTATGTGGTGGAAGTGTAATGACGAAAAGGCTCTTTCCGCCGAAGAAATTGTGTTTGTGAAGTGCTGAAAATGCGGTTGCACAACTTATGCGCAGGGAGACTGTTGACTGCTGGGAATTTGGCGAGATGAAACATTCGAAAAGCTTTTAAGAACGGGCACGTGCTGTGTGTGGAAGTGTATCTATTTCGCTGCGATGCAATTGGCAACAGGTTGTCGGTGGAACATCTCCTTTTACAGTTGCATTATGGTTTAAAATGTCAAAATTGATTTTACTACACTGGAATATATTTTCAAAGTCAATGAATTGAATCCTTAAATGGATATGTCGTTACATACGTATGTAATATTTTATAAATTTTATTACTATTTTTAAAATTGTCACGGCTAATCATAAAGTGAGTGACTCTAAAATCATTAAAAAAATTATGTACCTGACGCCTTTGGTAAAACAGAAAGAAAGTAAATCTTCTTTGTAGAGATACATTGGATAATTCTATGTAAACAATTTATGTATACAAATACAAATGTTTTGTGTTTGAGTAATTTTTTATAAGATTTTGGATCAGGAAATTCAATTCTTGTTTGATTTCACCATCTTTAAGATATAATCAGTTCTCAAAAGATCCTCAATTGTTACCTGTTTTTTATATCATGATAAATGTATAGTAAAAGCCTCCTGTAACCGAAATTAATTCTCATTTGCTGTGTAAGTTTAATTTGCATAATTGGTATAAAAGGAGGTATGCAAGTTTTTAGGATTTCTTTTCTGTTATAGAAAAGTATGTAGTTGAAAAATTTTTGACTTTGCTTTAAAATTGAATTTTTTTAACACTGCACAAGTTAATAATTTCATATTTAAATTATTTAGCACTTATAACAATTAACTACATATCTTACTATTGCAGGCTGAAAAAAAATGAAAAAGAACGTATTTTTATCTGTATAAAGAAAACAAAAAATATCATATGATGTTTTTTTACTCCAATTTTTAGACATAGAAAGAAATCTCAAAAGTCTCTGAAGCAAAAACTGTTTCACTTTTCATAAGAAAAGCCCCTGTAAAAAATTCTCAAAAATACATTCATCTCAGTATTTTACAGAATTCAGATGGTGATCTCTTTATACTTGTATTCAATGCTTTAAACCTGGGAAACAAAACTCCTCTGTAAATATTTCAGTTCTACGACACACACCTACTGAATCAGTAATAAGTTTTTTTAATATCACGTCGCGGGCGCAAGAATAATAAAGGATTGATATTCCTACTACCGTGTTTGTTGTTTTTCCCTTTCAAGAAATCCGGTCCTCAGCAAGCCATGTTCTTGTAGCTGTTTGCAGTCAAGAAGGTTGAATAATTCACCACCTCTGAAGCAACATTTCCAGCAACCTTCCCACTCATTTCATCCGTTCCGTTGTTGTATTCCTTTTGTACTTATGTGGTGTCGAGTACTCTTGAAAAAGGTCTCTTTCCCGCCCCAAGAAATTGTGTGTGTGCAGAAAATGCGGTTTGCATAACTTATGCGGGGAGACGCTGTTGACTGCTGGGAATTTTGGCGAGATGAAACATTCGAGCTTTTAGAATATACACGCGTTGTGCGTGTGTGTGTGTGTGTGTGGAGGTGTGTAGCAATACATGTCATTATATTATGACTTTCAGGTAAGATAGCTTTTGAAATTCAGTGCATTCAAAATTATAAGTATTATTAAAATCTGCAATGCTTAAAAAAATACATATGGCTTGAATGAGGGGTAATAATAGAAAAAATCAATATTATGTATCAGATCTGTATATAGTAGTAAATTTCTCTGCTATAAATTCCAATGATTTTTTCCTTGACATGAAAAATACTCTCTTCCTGGCTATATTCGTATTGCCTATATGCCCCAGTCCAGTCACATTAATGTGACCGCCACCTACTTTCGACGTCAACGGGAAATAACCCATCACAAAAGGCAGGTGGCAGCACATAACAGTGGAGTGTATATAAAAAGGGTTGTTCTAGGGCATCGGAAGGCATTTCAATCATTGGTGTAATGCGGAGCACGTAGCGATTTATATTTATTAGAATTGTGTTATTTCTGGCGCGACGGGTGGTCACATTAATGTGACTGGACTGTCAACATATATTGTGTATTGAATAATAGGAATAACCAAACTGTCCCAAAATATGTTTATAAAAAACTAAATTTAATATAGCCTTTGATTTTTTATATGCGCAGAAATTTATTAACGTTTTAGACACTCAGATATTATAAAATATTAAGATCAACAGATTAAACTGGGCTGATCATGTATTTAAAATTAATGAATTAAGAAGGCCGTTTAGCAAACACTGGGACAAAGGGACGACTAAGTTGCGAGGATAGACGCGCAGTTGAAATGATTTTGCTGTCTAAGGGGGTAAGGGAATTGGAGGATCCTTGTCACCCAGAGGAATGCATGGAAATCTCTTCAAAGGAAAGACTTGGCCCACCCTGGGTTGTAGTGCTTTATTGTTGATGATTTACTTATGAATTTTGATGATATACTTCATTGACTTATGAATATTTAAAAATACATCCATAAAATGTGTAATTCAAACAAACATTTCTTT